>BQNB010033727.1:0-29671 GCA_026074375.1 Tanacetum coccineum | reverse complement strand
TCACCCCGTGTATTTTACTGTTTATTATAGCTCGTAGTCTAATAGTTAATAGTACGTTTTTCGGTTTTAAGTCAGGTACGAATACCCGGTATATTGTAAGTACTATATATAGCCTCTTCTAACTTTGGAAGAGGCAAGCTAGTCATAATTCATTTTACAAAAGAAAACACTTTCTCTCTCTAGACATTCTCTCTCTAGTGTTTCTCTCTCTAGAAACTAGCTCGATCCAAGAATTGAACCCGTGTTATGATATAGGATATACCACAATAAGAGAGTAAATTATCTACTCCTAAACTAACTTAATGCTACTCTATTCTACTGCTACTACTATTCTACCCGAAAAAAATAAAAATACAAAAAATGAAGATAAGATGATCCTATCACTCCTAAGCTGCGTTTTATATAAGCAGTAATAGAGTAGGACTCAACTGCTTGGACTCTTGTGCTTCCTGGGCCTCACAATTTGCCCTTTCTATCTGATGGGCCGAGTATCACTTTTATCTTGGGCTGAGATGAGTTTGTGCTTGGTTATAATCAAAATTGGGCCGCAGCAAGGTGTTGGGCCTGGATGTGCACTTCTATTCCTAGGCCACAATTAGGTGTTGGGCTGAGCTTTTATAAAGGGTTGTTTCACTTGGGCTTCAATAAGTATGGGTCGGTCCAACCCATATAAATGGTGTCGGGCTAGCCCAATAAGAGATGAAGGCACCGTCAGACTCGTAAATTCGAGCCCTTTCCAATGGATGCTAGGGGAATTTTTCCGACTTCGTCTTGATCTCGAAAAACGCGCAAACGTCATTGAATCTTATCTGAAAGTCACTGTTTTTGCTTCGTTTTCAATCCTTCGTACATGCAAGACATAATAACACAATACAAACATATTTTCAATATAATTTAACATATTTTAATGTTATTAGTCTGTTTATTAGTGTTTTCCAGGGCTAAAATGATGTGTGTTTAAGCACACATCAAATTCCCCCATACTAAGTCATTGCTGGTCCCACACATAATGTTTATGATAAACGCCCGGAAAGAAATAATTTAGCCCCTCTTAACTTAATAACCCCTCACAACAAACAAGAACAGAAAAGGTTCATTAAGAGAGTTTAAAATCATTTGTTTCTTAAGCACCCCCGCTTTAACCACTTATTCAATAATAGATAAAAATTAAGGTAAAATTTTAATAAAATTTATTTAAAAGGATTAAAGAACGGGAGTTCGTCATCCTCGATTTTTCACAATCCTCAAACCAAGCTTAAAACGAAATCACAGCTAAATATAAGATTAGACGCTAACACTACTCATAAATTCTAATTGTGTAAATGCAAGCCAACTTTTCGCTCCTATTATTCCTAAATCCTCTACAGATTTTATTCGGAAAAGATAATGTGAAACGAGATCACTTATTTAAATATATTATGGTATTATTATTATAAAGGTGACCGGTTTAAACCATAATTAGCTTAAATTCCTTTCCTAAAGAGACGATATGGTGAGAATAAGTCCACATTAAGGTTCTAATTTCGCATGATTTAGGGGTTATCCTTTTTATTTCATCTGAAACAACTCAACTACGAGTCAAAAGACGGAGGCTTTATTTAGATAACTCCGGAGTCGAAATTTGGCTTTATTATTATTATTAATGCAACAATATTAGACCTCGATCCTTTAAACAACTACAACATCGGGAGCGAGCCGACAGGAAACAGTAAACTTTTATCAGTCTCAGATTATCATTATTATTATTGTTACCTCCACCTTTTAAACAACTGCAACATCAGGAGCGAATCGACATGAAACAATGGTCTTATTTCAGCTTTGGTTTATCACATTCTTATTATTATTTATTATTTTTATAGCCAAATTTTGAGTCATGTGGTCTTTCGACTACATAGACAACGGGAGCGAGCCGTCAAAAATCAGTCGCCTATTTCCCCACAACATTGACAGAACCTCGATGTGTACCTTACTTTCACCAGAAAGAATCTCTACGAAGGGATTAAAATCTAAGAATCGTAAAGACCAAGCAACTTTATTTATCGAAAATTTTATTTTATAGTTTTTAAGCTGATGGGAGCAAAAAGCCACAATTAACCTCTATGAGCTCTAAAGAGATCTAACTACTCCACGCTTAGCATTTAATTTATATTTAACTCTATTATTTTTTGTTCTTTCTAAAATTATTAAGTTGTCGAGCGGGCCCAATACTTATTAAAGCCCAAAAGTTAAACTATGTCATACTTACCCAACCCAAGGATTCGACCCAACAATAATACAGCTGCCAAACCTGGCCCATCAAGCTAGTGCAGAACTCGGCCTAATATCTAAAGCAATCATGGCCCAGTTATGGATGTACAACCGTGGCCCAAGCAACACAAGCCCAAGCAAGGATTGTCCTATTACTGCTTAGATATAACGCATCATCAGGATCTAACATATCTTATCTTTCCTTTTCTTCGTATTTTTTCTTTCGTAGATTTTAGATAGCAGTAGGTTAGAATAGTTAGTTTAGGATTAGATTAGTTCTTTCTCTTATGTCTTATGTACTTTTACATTTCTATGATATGCATTAGTTTAAACTTATTCATAATAACCAGTTTGATATAGTGAAGAATGATCTCCGAATGATTTTTGGGTTGATGTTTTGAATGGGTAGAAGATTTCCTAGGTTTGTGATTAATGGTTTCCGTAATGATGTTTGTTGGTTTATGATTCAAACGGGGCTGAATATTTTTCCAGGGTATATTTAAGACGTTTGAATCTCGTTCTAGGTTATTTATGTTTGTTGATTCATTGAGGTATCTTTCTACTTTCTCTTATTCTTCATAGCTTGTTTTGGTTAATCGATGTTTAGCTTATTCGTATGTTGCTTGTAAGTTTTGATATTATTTAGACTTAACCTATCCTTTGAATAGCTTAATCTGTAGTTTTTAAGGTTGTTAGGATTCGGATTGGTCTAATTTGGGTATTAGCTTACTTTGTTCAAGTGATTGCTTATTTAGTTTGGATTTGTTTCAAAATAGAAATGTTTGTTTGGTTAGCTTATTTCCAGATCCGTTTTTGGTGGTTAAATCTTATTTGGCTATGTTAATTAAAACGGATTTGTCTAGATTGAAAAGGGGGAGAATATGTCTATTATTGCTTTTTCGTTCATTAGTATGATTAGTGAGTAGTTTTAGTATGCTTGTTAAGTGAGTAGTATTTGGTGAGTTAAGTGTGGACATTATAAGTGATTATTGATTAATAATTTCGGATTATTTAGATTTGTGTTTTAGTTATTCGAACGGGCAAAATCCGTAAGAGTAATTAGGCATTGATTTAGTAATTAATATCTTGATAAAAATTATTTTCAATAAAAACCAACGTTGTGAGAAGATAGTTATTTTTACGAATATTGGTTCATTAATAAGTACTTACTTACATACTTAAGGATCCGAACACCTCACTTGACAAGCATATCCATTTTATATTTATCTTCGATCTATTTGCTTTGCTTATTATTATTTAGTATTAATTTAGTTTATTACTTTAATTAGTATTAATACCAAAAACCAAACAAAAGTGTAACACCCCCAAAAATGTGTCGTAGCGGAAATATGTCCGGGAGTGTTACTTCATAATACAACAGCACATGATACAAGAGAACGACCTATAAATATGTCGTTTGAAAAGTAATCTCGTTGATTTTCTTGAAATTAATATATATAATTTGTCCCATAATTGCATCACAATGAAAAGCTTGAAAGCGATACAACGAGATTTGATCATTTGCATGTAAGTAGAAATCCATGAATGAAATCTTGTCAAATTTAGACTCCAATGCATATCAAGTAGGCCAAGCATTTAATTCACCTGAGAAAAACATGATTAAAAGTGTCAAGATAAAGTTGGTGAGTTTATAGATTTTTGTATATGTAAATGTTGAAATCAAAAGATTTATAAAGTATGCATGACCATTTCAATCCTTATAATAGTCGCCAAAATTGTAAGTGTAAATGTAGAACCGAAAAAGTATAGTGTCTACTGCTTCACCACAGTATAATGAAAAATGTTTAGCAATCAGTAATGTTCAACAAAGTAGTGTGGACCACAAGATTTCCAAAATGTATGTGACTACTATAACAGATACAGTATCACATAAAATGTATCTACTGTTGCGCTAAGCTCATGACACCGAAGCTAATTTATGTAGCATATAATATGCCAATTGTATTCTGCCCTACCGGTGTCTGACCAAGACACCCAATGAGATTTGACATGATATATATCCGTTTATCGGGAGCCCCGTGGGTAGTGAGCGCTACTCACCCGGATAGGGATAATTAGTCCCAATAGATCTATTTATAACATTCACGCTTACTTAACCAGTACAGTCGGTCAAGCAATTGACGGTTCATGATAGTTCGGGCAAGAGAGTGGTCTAATCGCTACTTAGGCAACACGTAAACAGGAGATGATAACCAAAAACACTTGTGTCCAATGAAGAAATAACCATTGTATTCATAAACAGCTTTAAATACTTAAATCCATAAGTAGAAAGAGTGTGATATCAATCAAGTAACCGAGTTTGTAAATGAGTATAAGTATGAGTATGTAAACAAGTATGTAAACAAGTTGTAATGAGCATGTATTCTCCCCCGAGATTTGTAAAGCAATGTAAAACAAGTAAAAGAGGGGCTATAAACTCACCTCGATGTTGTAGAACGATTGGCAGAGATGCACATATAGCACAACACAAACAGAAACCGGAACGGCTCGACCAAGAAGTTACGGTTTATCTTAACGGCTATGACCCACTAGCCTAGGATAATGTATTTGGGTTTTTCGATGGGTAGTCACATCAACGCGACACGTTGATAAAAGATTTAGATTTAAAGTTGTAATAGAATAGCTTGGTGGTTGGTTAAATAAATAAATAAAAAAAATAAACGCAAGGTGTGTAATATATTCCGTATATATTACATAATGAAAAATGAGAGTATATAATTCATACCGTGATTTATTTTAAAAAGACTAACAACAAAAGAATAACTCAAAGGTATATAATACGCGAATGTGTTCATCTAAAAGGTGAAAATTAAAATAATGGGTACAATTATTATTATTTTCTGGGTTTTTATAAGAAAGACGATATAATAAATGAAAACTAACTAATTCGACCCGTGCTCGAATATCACCCCAAATGGATTAAATAGAAAGTTTCTCTTTTATAAAAATAAACGCACGTTTAAAGTTGAGATTAGATAAATGAAATCTCTTAAATTTTCGCTTACTTTTTGATTGCGGTTTTCACGATCTAATATTCTTTAAGGCATTTAATTCGTCCTTTTCAGGATAATAAGTAAAGTAAGATTTGTAAAAGTTTACTAAGTGTAGCGATTTATAAAAAATCTCGGACTGACCTGTTGTTTATTAAAAGTTTTCATATTTACAAAGTTAATTAGTTGTCCTCATCTTCAAAGTAATCTATGTTGAAACCTAAACCACCCCCTTAAGGGATATTATCCTAAAATCCAAACACTCCCAAATTACGTTTATTTAAACACCAAAAACAAAATAATACACTAACATTTATTTAACCATTAAACCACCATTAGATCCGGTTTTATATTTATAAAAATCTTATGTTATTTTCATTAGTCGATTTGTACCTATTTAAACCGAAACCTTAGGCTGCTGCCAATGAAAACAGCATTCTTTTTTGTTTCTTGCTTCCCAAGCAGCCTCATGTTGTTAATCTACAATCCAAACGCACCCTCTGTTGTCAAACAAAGCCACCCTTTCGTATATATTAACCAAACAAACCTCTAATCCTGTTATAACCTAAACCAACACTACCTTTGTGTTAAAAATCAAAACGAACGCCCTACTGGTGTTAACTGTAACCCTAAATGCACCTAATTGGTACTATGAAAACCAAACTCAATCCTTGTGCTGCCAACGCACCCTATTCGTGTTGCTAACAACCAAACGCACCCTATTCGTGCTAAACCCAGATCCAAACGCACCCTTGGTGTCGTTTTAATAACCAAACGCACCCTTGGTGCGAAACACAAAACCAACGCACCCTAGTTGGGCTGAGAAACAAAACCCAACGCACCCTTGGTGCTGATTCGATCAACCAAACGCACCCTTTATGGGTCGTTTTTAATATCAAACGCACCCTTATCGGTGTGGAGATGGTGGCGTGGGTGGGGTGGTGCGTGGCAGTGGCGTGTTGATGATGATGGTGGCGTGGTTGTGATGGGGTGGTGACGATGGGGCTGCGGTGGTGAGGATGGCAGCGGGGGTGGTGGTGACGAGGTGATGTTGGTGGTGACGGGGGTGATGGTGCGGCGTGGATGGTGATGATGTTGTTGGTGGTGGTAGTGGCTGCTGGCTGAAGGCGGGGTCGGATAACTGGCCGGAAAAAGAGAGAGGAAAAAAAAGGGAGGCTAGGTTATATGAAAAAATGAGAAGAAACCCCAATCACTTTCATATATATACTTGAAACTTTTTAAAAAAATGACAAGTAAATAATAGTTGAGGGGAGATGGTGAAAATATTACCACAGGGACCACAAGTGTAAATTTTTATAAAATGGTGGTTCGGGACTCGTTTAGTCTAGCTCACGGATGGTTCAAAACACGAAACTTGCGCCATTGCATTCCAAATAATATTTCCCATGAAAACGGGTATTCACTCAGCTAATTTTCATAAACGTTTTATAAATATAATTTAAAACGTTTATTATTTATTTGTGTATTACTAATAAACTTTGTCCGTAAAATGATCTTTTACTTGAATATTTGCGTTTTTAACAAACTTTATTGAATAAAATGATAAGTAATTTATTAAATATTTTCATTTAATAAAAAGTGATAATTAAATATAATTTAATTATTTTCATGTCTGGACGCGTTCTCGTTTCTAAAATTTTGCGAGGGTATTTCGGTCATTTTCTGCTTGTTTTCGGGTCTCGAGCAAAACTAAAAAGTTGTCAGGAATGTCGTTTTACATCAAATTTCGTTAGAGTCTGAGTCGTAAAAACGTGATTTAGCAGGTCGTTTTTAATAAGTCAACTTATGAATAACATATATCTTTTTCGTTTTTCAAGTCGAATAAGTTAAAAATAACTTTGCACATGATAGATATGTAATATTAAATATGATTTATTGTTTAAATATGTCCCAAAAAATTATCGGTTACGCGGTAATCGTTTTTATGTGACAATAAAAGATCTAAAGTCAAAAAGTCAAGTCGGACTCGAAAAGTCAAAGGGTAAAATAGTCATTTAAAATTTCGAAAATTGCCGGTTGTTACAGTACCTACCCCTTAAAGGAATCCCTTCTCGGGATTCGATTCTTGTTAACCTACTGTGTGACCAAGAAAAGATTTAATATTTAATAACCAGTTTTTAAACATGTCATTGATAACTTTAGTCAGTAAAATTAGATGTTTCGATACTTTTCAATATACCAAATATTTTGGCTAGGTTTGACCAGGATATTTAATCCATCAAAATAGATATCTCAAAAAATATCTTTACAGGTCTTATGACTGATATAAACGTGTTATAAAGAAAGTCTCTTACTAGTGAAAGCATTGAAGGAGAAAATGTAGTCGCGTGAGTATGTTCGTATAAAGTTTTAACTGTTCAAGGACGAAGTCTCGTTTCTGATATCTGTAATGTTCAATGATTAATATCGGACGAGGCTAATGGATGTAAGTATTCAACTTACTTAGGTAATACTAGGATGTATCGCGACCTAATTCTTCGTAATAGTGGCCCGAAATGAATAGTTCGACTAGCTGTTTCGTCGATAGGTGTTTATCTGGTTTAAGAGGGGTTGCATTACCTATTGGATAAAGTTGTACAAGATGTGATGTATCGCGACTTAAGTCTTCGCACTAGTGGACCGCTTCAGGACCCAACAACAGCAAGCATAACAACAATAACTATAACAAACGATGATGGGATGCGGAGAGTGAGGACATTTCGAGAAACAATATCCCCAAAATAAAGTTTAACAAATGGGAGGAGATCGCGAGATAGCTTATGCTATAGGTGGTGGAATATTGTACTCAGTTTGTTAGTTTGAGATTGAACCAAGTCCAGTAGCTTAAAAGTGTAACAAGTCTGTTAGCTCCACAAACAGTTCATGATTGTAAGGGTTTGTAATGGCAAAAGTAATAACTTAAGAATGAAATAAGGTAGCTCAAATGAGGCCTTAAGATTCTGCTGAGTAGTAAGACACGATTGTGTTTCTAGACTTTTTTAACGGATTTCGTTGATTATCGGGTTCGAGTTCGTACTCGTGTCATATTGGATAACATTAAGCCCACTCATTTATAATTTATTATTTACATAAAGAAGCGTCCCAATTTATATAAATAATGAATTGATAAACTTATGGTTCGGTGATTTACAATTTATTTATTTAAATAAAGAGGCGTATCATTCCTTTCAAATAAAGAGATTATAAATCACGCTGCTTACTAGATTTCCAATTGCAATTACGCGTACTACATACCTTCAAGGTGGTGAATGACATAACTGTTGGCATGTGTTCTAAGAGCTATGGGACAAGTGTTTTAAAACTCGTCTTCGGAGACGGGGAGTAAACTATAAGGGAACTATCGACATAGAGTTCAAGATAGTTAATGATGTATCGGTTTAGAGTAAATAAGGTACAAGGTCCTTTATGAACGAGTAACATAGATTTTCATATAAATCCTCCTATTATAAGTCCCGCCCATACAAGACTTGTAAATTACTTTAGATTCATACATGAATCTTGTAAACAGAACTGTGACGGTTTTGCTAACTAGCAATTATATATCAATCTCATATTACAAGTCCTCCCATACAGACTTGTAATACTGATTCATACATTATTCCATGTAAACAAAAATTATGACGGCTTTCGTGTAATACGATATGGTATAAAGTTATGAGCAAAAAATATATTCTATGAGGACCATGGTTTAACTTGCCAGATGTTGAGAGGGTAGTGGAGACCATGTGCATCTACCAATGTTTAAGAAGTAAAATGTGCCATTGTGTAAACTCACAATGTCTGAGGGTATTAATGGTAGCCCATTGTGCAATCACAATGGTTCTTAAGAAATGTTCTAAGTTTTTATGTTTTTTTTTTTTTTTTTTTTTCTATACCTAACTCTTATATAAAAAGTATACGTTTTATGCAAAAGAGATGCAAGAATAGTTATTATATATATGTTGTCATGTAAGCACTTAATGCAACATAATATAAGCACGTACGTAAGTAGTGTGTATGACGTTGAAAAATGTTTGTGTGATGCAATGCCTTGTGAGTAAAACGGGTTATAGTCTAGGTAAATATGTAACCTAGTTCTCTATAACCAGGCTCTGAAACCAATCTTGTAAACACCCTTTTAAAAACATGTCCGCAGCGGAATATGTCCGGGAGTTGTGACTTCATAATTACAACCAATTACATGGATTACAATGAGATCGACCTCTAAATGTGTGTTTCTTGAAAAAAGTAATTCGTGATTTTCTTGAATATTGATATATAATTTGTCTCATACATTGCATCACAATGAAAGTTTGAAAGCGAACAACAGAGATTTGATCATTTGCATTTAAGTAGAAATCCATGATGAAATCTTGTTCAAATTTAGACTCCAGTGCATATCAAGTAGGCCCAAGCATTTAATTCCACCTGAGAAAAACATGTATTAAAAAGTGTCACATAAAGTTGGCGAGGTTTATAGATTTTTGTATATGTAAATGTTGAAATCAATAGAGATTATTAAAGTATGCATGACCATTTCAATCCTTATATAGTCGCCAAAATTGTAAGTGTGAAATGTAGAACAAAAAGTATAGTTGATCTATGCATTCACCACAGTATAAATGAATAAATGTTTAGCAATCAGTAATGTTCAACAAGAGTGAGGTGTGGACACAAAGATTTCCAAAATGTATGTGACTACTTATAAACAGATATAGTATCACATAAAAATGTATCTACTGTTGCGCTAAGCTCATGACACCGAAGCTAATTTATGTAGCATTATAATATGCCAATTGTAGTCTGCCTCCGTGTCTGACCAAGTACACCCAATGTGATTTGACTATGATATATATTCGTTTATCGGGAGCCCCTGTGTAGGTAGGAGCGCTACTCACCCGGATAGAGATAATTAGTCCTAATAGATCTATTTAGAACATTTACGTTACTTAACCAGTACAGTCGGTCAAGCAATTTAACGGCTCTCTGATAGTTGGGCAAAGGGGTGGTCTAATCGCTATTAGGCACACGGTATAAAGGAGATGATAACCAAAAACACTTGTGTCTAATGAAGAAATAACCATTGTAATTTTAAACAACTTTAAAACTTAAATCCATAAGTAGAAATGTGTATATAAATTCAAAAGTAACTGGTTTGTAAATGAGTATAAGTAAGTGTATGTAACCAATAGGTAAAAAGGGTTTGTAATGTGCATGTTTTCTCCCTCGAGATTTGTAAAGTATTGTAAAACAAGTGAAAGAGGGGCCTATAAAGTTACCTTGATATTGAAGAACAATTGACTGATAGGCCATCCAATATGCACAACACAAACGGAAATACGAAATAGCTCAATCAAAAAGTTGCATATGTATGGCTATGATCCACTAAGCCTAAGATATTGTTATTTGGGATTTTGATGAATGTTTCATCAACGCGACACGTTTATAAAAGTTTTAGATTTAAAAGTTCTAATAGCTTGGTTGGTGGTTGGTTAAATAAATAAATCAAAAAGTAAACGCAAGGTGTGTAATATATTCCGTATATATTACATAATGAAAAATGACCGAGTATATAATTCATACCGTGAATTATATAACAAGATACACAACCAAAAGAATAACTCGAAGCGTATATAATACGCGACATGTGTTACATCTAAAAGGTGACAATTAAAATAAAATGGTCCAATTATATAATACTTTCCGAGTATTATATAAGAAAGATGATATAAATAAAAGAAACTAAATAATTCGACACGCGCCCGAATATCCCCAAATGATTAAATAGAAAGTTTCTTTATAAAAATAAACGCACGTTTAAAGTTGCGGATTAGATAAATGAAATCTCTAAAATTATAGCTTACGTTTGATTACCGGTTCTTCACGATCTAATAATTCTTAAGGCATTTAATTCGTCCTTTTCAGGATAATAAGTAAAGTAAGATTTGTAAAAGTTTACTAAGTGTAGCGATTTATAAAAATCTCGGCATGACCTGTTCGTTTATTTAACGTTTTCCATATTAACAAAAGTTAATTAGTTTCCCTCAATTAAATCGATCCATGTTGCAAACCTAAACACCCCCCTTAAGGTTATTATCCCCAAATCCAAACACTCCCAAATACGTTATTAAACACCAAAAACAAAATAATACACAACACATTTATTTAACCATTAAACCACCATTAGATCCGGTTTTATATTTATAAAAATCTTATGATATTTTCATTAGTCGATTTGTACTATTTTAAACCACGAAACCCTTACGGCTGCTGCCAAACCAAACACACCCTTTTCTGTGTTTTTGCTATCCCAAATAGCCCTCATGGCTGTTAATCAACAACCAAACGCACCCTATGCTGTCAAACCAAACGCACCCTTTCCTTTATATTAAACCCAAACACCCCTAATCTGTTATAACCTAAACCAAACACACCCTTTGTGTTATAAACATCAAAACCAAACGCCCCTATGGCTGTTAACTGCTAACCCAAACGCACCCTAATCTGGTACTATGAAACCAAACGCACTCTTGGTGCTGATTACCACAACCAAACGCACCCTATGCTGTCAAACCAAACGCACCCTTTCCTTTATATTAAACCCAAACACCCCTAATCTGTTATAACCTAAACCAAACACACCATTTGTGTTATAAACATCAAAACCAAACGCCCATATGGCTGTTAACTGCTAACCCAAACGCACCCTAATCTGGTACTATGAAACCAAACGCACTCTTGGTGCTGATTACCACAACCAAACGCACCCTACTGGTGCTAATAAACCAACCAAACGCACCCTATTCGTGTTACTAACAACCAAACGCACCCTATACGTGTTGCTCATAACCAAACACACCCTATTCGTGCTAAACCCAGATCCAAACGCACCCTTGGTGCACCCTTGGTGCTAAACACAAAACCAACGCACCCTAGTTCGACTGAGAAACAAAACCCAACGCACCCTTGGTGATGATTCGATCATCCAAGCGCACCCTTTATAGGTTGTTTTTAATATCAAACGCACCCTTATTAGTGTGGTGATGGTGGCGTAGGTGGGGTGGTGTGTGGCAGTGGCGTGTTGATGATTATGGTGGGGTGGTTGTGATGGGGTGGTGACGATGGGGCTGCGGTGGTGATGATGGCAGCGGGGGTGGTGGTGACGAGGTGATGTTGGTGGTGACGAAGGTGATGGTGTGGCGTGGATGGTGATGATGTTGTTGGTGGTGGCAGTGGCGACTAGCCAAAGGCGGCGCCAGATAGCTGGCCGGAAAAAGAGAGAGGAAAAAAAAGGGAGGCTAGGTTATATGAAAAAAATGAGAAGAAACCCTAATCACTTTCATATATATACTTGAAACTTTTTAAAAAAAAAAATGATAAGTGAATAATAGTTGAGGGGAGATGGTGAAAATATTACCACAGGGACCACAAGTGTAAATTTTTGTAAAATGATGGTTCGGGACTCGTTTAGGCTAGCTCACGGATGGTTCAAAACACAAAATGTGCGCCATTGCATTCCAAATAATTTTTCCCATGAAAACGGGTATTCACTCGACTAATTTTCATAAACGTTTTATAAAATTTATTTAAAACGTTTATTATTTATTTGTGTATTACTGATAAACTTTGTCCGTAAAATGATCTTTTACTTGAATATTTGCGTTTTTAACAAACGTTACTGAATAAAATGATAAGTAATTTATTAAATATTTTTATTTAATAAAAAATGATAATTAAATATAATTTAATTATTTTCATGTCTGGACGCGTTGTTCTCGTTTCTAAAATTTTGCGAGGGTATTTCGGTCATTTTCTGCTTGTTTTTGGGTCTCAGACAAAACTAAAAAGTTGTCCGGATTGCCGTTTTACATCAAATTGCTTTAGAGTTTAAGTCGTGAAAACGTGATTTAGCAGGTCGGTTTTGATAAGTCAACTTAGGAATAACATATATCTTTTTCACAGAATATTATTAAACTTATCGTAAAATACAATTTTAACTAGAAAAATAAGAAAAAATGGTTTTTATAGACTAGAAAGGTGCAGAAATTTATTGGAACAAAAAGCCCTAATTTTTATAACCTAATTGTGATCTAATTTTATCAATTAAATCTAAAAACCTAATTTTATAAAACTAATTTCTAAAATTTTAAAACTATTTTATTTAAACTAAAACGACAGGGTAGAAAATGTAAAAGGGTAAAGAAAAGGGTAGGCGGGCAAACTTATGGAAATTTACACTGCAGTGAAAACGTGTACCCTTTAACTATCAAGAAATGACAAAACAAACCCTACGATCTAGCTTATTTTTTGCTTATTGAAAAAGTAGGATTCAGCAAAAACTCAAAACTACAAACTTATTAAGGAGCTTATTCTAAACAACTTTAACAAAGACACTTTTGACTTTTATCAACAGAATAAGCTACAAACTAAGCATTTTGCTAACTGTCACAGAAACTTGTGTTTTAAGAGCTTTTTAGATTTTGGCTTATTATTTGCTTATTACTAGATGAAAATGAGAAACAAAAGAAGCTATTTGTAGATCAAGATGTGAACTAAAGATATCTAAACAAAAATTAGCTGAGTATTAACAAATTTAACAAGAAAATTGAAATGAAAAAGTGCTAGTTTTTGCTTAAACTGAAATAAGCTTTTCTTAATAAGCTAAAAAGCTTAATACTAAGCCTTAACAGCTGAAAATTTGGAAATAAGCTATGCTAGGGATTTAAGTCTAACCTAGATAAAAGAATTCTTGATTTAACAGCTAGAAACTAAAAATTAACAAGAGTATAAGCTAGAACTCCTAAATGCTACTATGCTACTTTTGCAGGCAAATTTAAGCTACTCTATAAGCTTGAAAATGAAATTTAAGAGCTTATCTACACTAAACTAATGGAGAACTAATGAAATGCTTAAATTCTAATTCTAACTTCCTAATTAAAAGATCTAAAATCTAATCTAATGAAGGAAAGAGCAACAGCAGTACTAACTGAGTTAGTACTGTTGTTTGCTAGTGCAATTGACCAAAAACTTAGTGCAGGCTTAGCTCTTTAAATGAGAACTCCTAAACTCACTGACCAAGTGTATCTAAATGTGCACTAACACAAAGTTATCTCTAAATTGCCATGTATTACTTTAAAACTAAAAACACTTAACTCTCAAAACTGCCCTGGTGCAAATGCAAACTTTTCACACTCTAAACTCTTAAATTCATCACACTAGCTCTTAAAACCTGTTGTCCACTTATCAAACTCAGCTAAATGAAAGAATTAGACAGGATTACTTTGACTTTAAGAGTAAAAAACAGCTTTAACCAAACACTCCTTAATAGAATCTGTCAAAGCTAAGAAGTACTTAAAATCTAATTTTAAAACTAAATCTGCTTAAACCTTTTATCTACTCTTACTAAAATTCACCTAATTAAGCTAAAAAACAATATAACCTAAGCTTATTAACAAAAATAAGCAAGTTACTCCTTAATAGCTTTTTCTTTACATAACACTTAAGTACAGACTGAATTGTAATATCTAAATGAGTTCTAACTAAGACAGATTAAAACTAATTCATCTATAACCTAACTAAGCTAAATGAAACAGGAATAGACATGAGAATTCATTAGAATAAGCAATTTGAATTAAGCTATGAATTTGCTAAAATGAAATATAGGAAGTAAAACCTGAAGTTGTAGCCTCAGCACTAAGCCACTCTTGTAGAGTGAGTGGCTTTAGAAAACACAATCCTATTGGCTCCTTAGCCTCTAAACCTTGAGCATTCAAGCTCAATAAGCTTTAAAAAGCTTATTACTCTTTGTTGCTTCCAAAATGAACTCAAATGCCTCAAGTGATCATGCTTTGACTTAAAATTGAACTAAAAGAGTAAATGAATTGCTTAAAAACACAATTTGACTGAATTTGAGCTTGTGAAAAGGAATAAGCTCAAATGAGCTTATTGAGAGCTTATTGAATGAAAACGGCTTATTATTGAAAACAAAGAACAAGTAAACTTTGAAAACTGAATATTATTACTCAAATGTTGAAGTACAAGCTGAAAGAAAGAGAGTACAAGAGCTTAAAGCTGTTTGCTAAAAAGCTTAAAAGAAAATGCTTAATTTTGAAGAAAATACAAACTAAAAATTAAAACACACTCAACTCTGAAAAAATGAAACCTATAAGTCCTATTTATAGAGAATTGAAGAGGAGAGGTGAAGAATTCTCGAATCTTCCAATACATCTCAGCCCTTGATCATTTTTGAATCATTTCTAGCCGTTTGATTAAGTTGATGAGGTGTTCGAACCAATTGAGGGATGACACGTGGGCGAAATGATGAGGAGGAGGTTTTAGAACAAGTTCAAGTGATAAAGAGGAGCGGGGGTAAGGATTTTTGGTGATTGGGTTTGTTAACGAAATTGGCGGGAAATGTTGTTATGGTTGTTAGAGGCGGTTTTTAAAACGCGCTTTCTGTTTGAAAGTTTGAGCGATTTGCACAAATGGTCCCTGCGTTTCCCCCGTCCAAAATGTAGTATAAAACAAGATTGGAGAATGACAAATTCGGCCCTTGTGGTTTCTTTCTTCTTTTTCCTCTTTACAAACAACTTTCCACCTTTTACAATTTTGGTCCTTGGACTTCAAATATCCAAATGAGCCTTTGAAACTTTGAAACTTGTCACTATTAGTCCTTGGCTTTTATTTTGGGTCTTCATTCCTTGTATTAGACTGATCCGGCTTTGATCATTGGCTTCCCGTCTTCACTCTTGTCTTGTCTTTTCCGTTTCCTTGTCGGTTTTTGACTGTTTTTGCTTCTTTTTGTCCTTTTTATCCTTTCCTGCACAATTATCACAAAAGCACACATTTTTCTATTCTTTTGGCATTTTCTTGGCTTTTATTTGGCAAAATCCCGGGTAATTTATTACCAAATTAAGCTATTTTATAAATGTAATAATACTTGAGGGCTAATGGTGTAATGAATATCTAGTCTACAAAGACTAATAAGTATAATTTTATAAAATAATGGTTCGAATCTACGTTTAGGTGGGTATAAAGGATGATTCAAATACACGAAATTGCGTTCCCATTGTTTTTCAAATAATTGTTTTTCAAATGAGTATTTATTTGACTATTATTCCATAAAAAATTTTAAAAGTTTATTTAATATGGTTTTTGTTAATTATTGTACTTACGATTTAAACTTGACGTAAAACTAAACTTTAACTTTTAACATTCGGTTTATGAGGCAATGTTTTTGGAATGTAAGAAAAAAAAGAAGTGTTGACAATATTTATTAAAGATTTTTATTATTGTGGAAAATATTTGTGATAATGTAAATTACTAACCATCTGATTATTTTATGTTCTGCGTTTCGGCTGTTGTTTTAGTTTATAAGAATTTGTGCGTCAGGTATGCTCGGTCTTGTTTCTGCTTGTTTGATCGGGTCTCGGCAAACTAGAAAAAGTTGTCGTAATGTCGTTTTACTATCAAATTTCTTTAGAGTCTCGAGTAGTGAAAAAATTGATTTAAGTGGGTTGTGAAAACATGATTTAGTGGGTTTTTTTGATAAGTCAACTTAGGAATAACATATATCTTTTTGTTTTCAAGTCAAATAAGTTAGAAATAAATTTGCACATGAAAGATATATAATAATAAATATAATTTATTATTTAAATATGTTTCGAAAAATTACCGTTTACGCGGTAAACTTTTTTATGTGATAATAAAAGATCAAAAGTTAAAATTTCAAGTCGGACCAGAAAAGTCAAAGGGTAAAATAGTCATTTAAAATTCTAAAATTTGCCGGTTGTTACAAAGAACAAACACTTGGTTTTATCCCAAGGAGGTATTCGTGATACCCAAGCATAGGGTCGAATAATCTTATTTGAAAAGTGATTACACGACTTCAAGTGATATCCGGTAACCATCTTTGGTAATTAGCTAGGCTATCGATTATCTTCACCCTGATCTGGGACACACAACAACCAACAATCAAAGAATATTATTTTGTGATAATCAAAGGATGTTGTTGCTATGAAGCACATGGCTTCAAACTTTGCCAAGCTTGACAAGTTTGAAGGGGTGAACTTTAGAAGATGGCAGAAGAAGATGCACTTCTTGCTTTCCAGCATGAGTGTGGTGTACATGTTGATTACTCTTATTCCTGAAGATGGTAGTGATGATGAAACCGTGGAACAAATTAAGAAAAGGGCCAAGTGGGACAATGATGACTATGTCTGCAGAGGTTTAATCCTCAATGGTATGTCCGATTCTTTATTTGATATTTACCAAAATGTTTAATCATCCAAAGAACTATGAGATTCCTTGGAGGCCAAATAAAAATGGCTGAGGATGCATCAAGTAAGAAGTTTCTTGTTAGTAATTTCACCAATTACAAAATGACTTATTCAAGACCAGTTATGGAATAATACAATGAACTTCTTGGTATAGTTGGAAGGTTTACACAACATAAGATAAACATGGACGAGGCCATTCAGGTCTCTTGTATCATTGACAAACTCCCTCCTTCTTGGAAAGATTTTAAGCACACCTTGAACTTCTCAAGGAGGAGTTAACTCTTGTTGAGTTGGGCATTCATCTGCGCATTAAGAAGTCCCTCGGGATGCAGGATAGTGACAAGCCAAAAGGCAACAATGTTGCTGGTCCATAGTGATTGGACGTGGTTGTGTAGATCTTAGGTTTAGTTTTGGAAAGATTGTTTCGTTGTTCAATGTTTTACATGTTCCTAATATAAGGAATACTTTGGTTTCAAGTAGTATTTTGAATAATTGTGGTTATAAACAAATGATTGAATCTAATAAATTTGTTCTATCCAAACATGGTGTGTTTATTAGTTTTGGTTATTTGAGTAATCAAATGGGATTAATATTGTTAATGATAATATTGCTTCAGCCTTTATGTCAGCCTCTAAACTAAATGATTCAATCTTATGGCATGCTAGACTGGGCCATGTCCACTTTAAGAGGATGCAAGATATGTCTAAGGATGGGTTAATTCTAGCTTTTAACATGGATACAGAAAAGTGTAATACTTGCATGCTGACCAAAATAACTAAGAAACCATTTCAAAATGTAAAACGTGAAAGTGGAGTTTTGGAGCTGATCTACAGTGATTTATGTGATATGCATGCTACTCCTTCACTAGGGAATAAAAAATACTTTGTGACATTTATTAATGATGCTTCTAGGTTTTGTTATGTTTATTTATTACATTCAAAGGATGAAACATTAGATAAATTCAAAGTATTCAAAACTGAAGTTGAATTACAATAAGGGTCCCAAATCAAAAGATTTTGGACTGACATAGGAGGTGAGTACATGGATACTATGTATTTTCAGTCTGTTGGTATTATCCATGAAACGACTGCCCCTATACTCCACAACAAAATGGTATATTTGAAAGGAAAAATAGAGTACTAAAATAAATGGTTAATTCCATGTTGTCCTACTCAAGACTGAGTAAAAGGTTCTGGGGTGAAGCTATGTTAATAGCCTGCTATTTATTAAATAGGGTTCCCAATAAAAAGAACAGGATTACCCCTTATGAACTCTGGACTAAAAGGAAACCAAACCTGAACTACCTCAGGGTTTAGGGTTGTAGGGAAGTTGTAAGAATCCCTGATCCAAAGCTAAAAACTTTGGGTGAAAGAGGCATTGAATGCATCTTTGTTGGATATGCTGAGCATTCCAAGGCTTTTAGGTTCTTTGTTATTGAACCTAATGAATCAGTTTCAATTAACTCTATAATTGAATCAAGGGATGCTATCTTTGATGAGAATAGATTCTCTTCAATCCCTAGACCAAGTCTCAGTATTCCTAAAGGAACTGAAGACATTGGTGGTTCAGTGGTCCCTGAAGAGGTCACTAAAGAGGTTGTTCAGCAACCTGAACCTGAGCTTAAAAAAGCAAAAGGAATAAGACTCCAAAGGATTTTGGACCTGAATTTCAATTATATTTAATTGAAGGAATAAGGGATGAGGTCTTTGACCAACACTCCTATTGCTTTGATGTTGAGGATGACCCCAAAACATTTGATGAAGCAATAAAGTCCCAAGATGTTGCTTTCTGGAAAGAAGCAATTAATGATGAGATGGACTCCATCATGGGCAACAACACTTGGGTGTTGGCTGATCTACCTCCAGGTTGCAAACCTCTTGGTTGCAAATAGATCTTCAAAAGAAAACTGAAGGTCGATGGAACTATTGAAAAGTTCAAGGCAAGGCTGGTTATTCAGGGCTTAAAACAAAAGTCAGGGATAAACTACTTTGATACTTATGCTCTAGTGGCACGTATCAGTACCATAAGACTGCTGATTGCTATGGCATCAATTCACAATCTGATTATTCATCAGATGGATGTAAAGATAGCTTTCTTGAATGGTGAATTAGATGAGGAGGTCTATATGAACCAACCTCAGGGCTTCATCATGCCTGGCAATGAAAACAAGGTGTGTAAACTGATTAAGTCTCTATATGGACTGAAGCAGGCACCTAAGCAATGGCATCAAAAGTTTGATGAAGTGGTTTTGTCTAATGGTTATTTACTTAACCAAGCTGACAAATGTGTATATAGCAAATTTGATGAATCTGGTAAAGGAGTCATCATTTGTCTATATGTTGATGACATGCTGATCTTTGGCACTGACCAAGTTCAGGTTGACTTGACAAAGGAATTTTTGTCATCAAGGTTCTCTATGAAGGACATGGGGGAGGCTGATGTTATCCTTGGTATAAGGATTAAACATGAAAGTAATGGAATAGCAATTTCTCAGTCTCATTATATTGAGAAGGTACTGAAGAAATTCAATTACTTTGATTGCACTCCAGTGAGTACTCCTATGGATACAAGTGAGAAGTTGATGCCCAATAATGGTCAGGCTGTATCTCAACTTGAGTATTCTAGGGTGATTGCCTGCTTGATGTATGCCATGACTTGTACAAGGCCTGACATTGCATATGCTGTAGGTAAACTGAGTAGGTATACTAGTAATCCCGATACTCAGCACTGGCAAGCAATTCAGCGGGTATTGAAGTACTTAAAGAAAACCATGGACTATAGATTGACATATATTTGTTATCCTTCAGTGTTGGAAGGTTATACTGATGCAAGCTGGATCAGCAACACCGAAGATAATTCGTCTACAAGTGGCTGGGTATTCCTGCTTGGTGGTGGTGCAATTTCTTAGGCTTCCAAGAAACAAACTTGCATCACTGGTTCAACAATGGAATCTGAATTTGTGGCTTTAGCAGCTGCTGGTAAGGAAGTTGAATGGTTGAAAAACTTGCTCCTTGAGATTCCATTGTGGTCCAAACCTATAGCACCTATTTCTATCCGCTGTGATAGTGCTGCTACATTGGCAAAGGCTTATAGCCAAATGTACAATGGAAAGTCTAGACACTTAGGTGTCAGGCATAGCATGATTCGTGAGCTTATTACGAATGGGTTGATATCTATAGAGTTTGTGAAGTCTCAACAAAACTTAGCTGATCACTTGACGAAGGGACTGGCTAGAGACTTAGTTATAAAGCCTGCTGAAGGGATGGGATTAAAGTCCAACTAAGTCGCTGAATGCTAGGACACCCGACTCCCAACTAAGGAAACTTGGTAGCAGAGTTCAATGTGGAAAGCTGAACGTTTAGAAGACTGAAGCACATGTATTTACATATCATCTCAAGGATGTGCTTGGAACCTGCTAAAAAGGAGGATGAAGTCTTTACTTCTTAATGGTTAATTTCTTTGAAAAAGTGCTTAGCAGGAGCATGAATAAAGAGGAACCACCTATGTAAATGTTGAGGTTTTGCCGTCTCAGAGAGCATGGACTTTGGCTCTTACAATATTTATGAATTGGATATGGACACATGGCTTGTATAGTGTCAGGAGTTTCTAAGTGTTTGAAAGCTTGTGTGTATTTACCTTAAGGTATTCAAATGGGTTGAAGGGTTCAATTCTTAGAACACCCTGATTCTTAAATATTTAAACGTGTATTTACTAAGACGGAAATTCAATCCTCAGGACATTTTTGTTTATGCACTTGTTTTGTTTAATGTTTAATTTTTCATGCAAAGGAATTGTACTAAATTAGGGAGGATTGTTAGAAATTTAATGCAATTGTGGGAATTGGATCATACTTAGAAATAGGTTTGGAGGTACGGAGTGTACACCCATCAAGTCACTAATTTTCCCAGACTCTTTTAGTGGTTTGATTAAAGGGGTGGTATTTGCCTATTTAAGTGGCAGATTTGACTGCATTGATTGACCATATTTAATTTGGTCATGAAATCATTATTCCTAAATTATGGAGGATAATTGATTTGAATGCTTTAATTGACCATATTTAATTTGGTCATAAAATCACTAATTCCTAGATTATAGATGATAATTATAAAAGAGATTAATTGGCCATTAATCTCTCATTAATTCCATTATTAGGTTTTGAGTAAATTCTTATAAATGGGGATCACAATTGCCTGGAAAAACACACAGAAAACAAAAACACATAGAAACGCAAGGTTCTTGATCTGTTCCTAGAACAAGTACAAACACTTGGTTTTATCCTAAGGACGTATTCGTGTAACCCAGGCATAGGGTCGAATAATCTTCTTTGGAAAGTGATTACACGAATTCAAGTGATATCCGGTAACCATCTTGGTAATTAGCTAGGCTATTGATTGTCTTCACACTGATCTGGGATCTACTACAACCAAGTCACGGGTGTGTAACAGATCAAAAGGGAAAATTCATTCTACAAGTCGGGTTTGGCACAACTAAATTTGTCCAAAGTTCTCCCTTTCTTCACAACTAAATCCACATCGTTGATCCGCTTCTAGTTTAGCTAACATTTTTTAGTTTAATTTTTAATTTTCCCGTTTCACCTATTAGAGATGCCTTATTGTGTGAGAATTGCCACATCTGATATATGCTAAATTAACAGTAAATGTCTACAAGAATTAATTTAATCTCGAATCTTAATCCTTAATGGTATGTCTGATTCTTTATTTGATATTACCAGAATGTTAAAATCTTCAAAGAACTATGCGGATTCTTTTAGAGGCCAAAGATTATGCTGGGGATGCATCAAGTAAGAAAGTTCCTTGTTATTTAATTTTCCCCAATTACAAAATGACTATTCAAAGGACCAAGTTATGGAAACACAATACAATGAACTTTTTTTGAATACTTGGTTGATTATACAAAATATAATAACATGGATGGGGCCATTAGGTCTCTGTCTTATTGATAAACTTCCCTCTTCTTGGAAACATTTCAAGCATACTGAGAAACATAAGATGGATCGAGTTAACTCTGGTTGAGTTGGACAGTCATCTACACATTGAGGAGTCCCTCAAGGTGCTGGATTAATGACAGCGAAAAGGCAGCAATGTTGTTGGTCCATAGTGATTGGCATGGTTGTGTAGATCTTAGATTTAGTTCTGAAAAGATTGTTTCCTTGTTTAATATTTTGCATGTTCCTAATATTAAGAAAGATATGGTTTCTAATATTAAGAAAGATATGGTTTCTAATGGTATTTGAATAACTATGGTTATAATACAGTTACTGACAAATCATGATCATTTGTTTGGTATTAACATGGTGTGTTATTATTGCTTTTGGGCTATTTGTGTAATCTCAAATGTTGCTAGGCTTATTATTGATTAATAATATTGGTAAATCTGCCTTTATGTCACCTTTAATTGAATGATTCAATCATCATGTACTGTTAGATTTGGGCAATGCTCCACTTTATTATTAATATGCATGATATGTCTAAGGATGGGTTGATCCTTGTCTTGACAGGTCAACTTGAAAATGCAAAACTTGAACTGATAGATTTTGGGAGCTGATTATATTGTTTCCTATGTGATTTGAATGTTTTTACATATTATTGGACTAGAAATACTTTGTAAATTTATCGATATGTCTTCTAGGTTTTGCTATGTTAGTTTATTACATAGTAAGGATGAAGCATTAGATATAACTTATTAGTATTTAATATCACAGAAGTTGAATTACAACAAGGGTCCTTGATCAAAAGATTTAGGACTGATAGGGGAGGTGAGTACATGGATACTTTGTATTTTCAGTCTGTTGGTATTATCCATGAAACGACTACCCTATATACTCCACAACAAAATGGAATATCTGAAAGGAAAAATAGAGTACTAAAAGAAATGGTTAATTCCATGTTGTCCTACTCAGGACTGAGTCAAGGGTTCTAGGGTGAAGCTATGTTAACAACTTGTTATTTATTAAATAGGGTTCCTAATAAAAGGAACATATTAACACCTCTTATGAACTCTGGCTAAAAGGCAACCAAACCTGTACTCCTTAGGGTTTGGGGTTTGTAGGGATTGTAAGACTCTGATCCAAAGCTTAAAAACTTTGAGGTGGAAAGAGGGCCATTAAATGCATCTTTGTTTGGATATGATGAGCATTCACTGGTTTTTAGGTTCTATGTTATTGAGCCTAATGATTCAATTTTAATTAACTTTATAATTGAATCAAGGGATGCAATCTTTTGATGAGAATAGATAGATTCTCATCAGTCCCTATAACAAAGTCTCAGGATTCCTATATGGGAACTGAACGACATGGTGGTTAGTGGTCGCCTAAAGGACGGTCACTGAAGAGGTTGTTCATTCAACCTGAACCTGAGCTTAGAAAGAGCAAAAGGCATAGGACTCCAAAGGATTTTGGGCCTGAATTTCAATTATACTTAATTGAAGGAACAAGAGATGAGGTCTCTGACTAACACTCCTATTGCTTTAATGTTAAGGATGACCCCAAAACATTTGATGAAGCAATAAAGTCTCAGGATGTTGCTTTCTGGAAAGAAGCAATCAATGATGAGATGGACTTCATCATGGGCAACAACACTTGGGTGTGGCGGATCTAATCCAGGTTACTCTTACCCTCTTGATTGCAAATAGATCTTCAAAAGAAAACTAAAGGTAGATGGAACTATTGAAAAGTTCAAGGCAAGGCTGGTCATTAAGGGCTTTAAATGAAAGTCGGGAATAGACTACTTTGATACTTATGCTCTAGTGGCTCGTATCAGTACCATAAGACTGTGATTTGCTTATGGCATTCACCCCCCCCCCCCCCCCCCCCCACTATTCACATCTGATTATTCAATCAAGATGGGATGTAAAGACAGTTTTCTTGAATGGTGACTTGGAAGAGGAGGTTTATATGAATCAATCTTAGGGCTTCATCATGCCTGGCAATGAAAACAAGGTGTGTAAACTGATTAAGTCTCTATATAGATTGAAGCATGGCACATATGCAATTGGCATCAAAAGTTATGATGAAGTTGTTTTGTCTAATGGTTATTTACTAACCAAGCTGAATCAAAAATGTTGTTACTACAGCAAATTTGAGAATTGGTAAAGGAGTCATCATTTTGCCTTTACTGTGATGACATGTGATCATTAGCGCCTGACACAAGTTCAGGTTTGACCGGACAAAGGGAATTTTTGTCATTAAGTTCTCTTTGAAGGACATGGGGGAAGGCTGATGGTTATCACTTGGTATATGGATTAAACATAGAAGTAATGGCCTCTTAGCAATTCTCACGTTCACTATTTTGAAGAAGGTTCATGAAATAATTCAATTACTTTGATTGCACTCCAGTGATACTCATATGATTACCAAATGAGTAGCTGATGTCCATATTGGTCACGTGCATCTAACTTGAGGTATATTTTACAGGTGTTGATTGGGGTGTTTAATGTAATGCTCATAAATACCTTGTACAAGCCTGACATTGATTTGTTGTGGGTAAACTGAGCAGGCGGTATACTTGTAATCCTAGCATCTCAGCTCTGGCAAGCAATTCTGCGGGTACGAAGTACTGAAGAAACATGGACTATAGATTGACTTATACTGCTTATTCCACTTCAGTGTGGTAGGTTCATGATGCAAGCTGATTAGACAATCACTGGATAACAATTCGTCTACAAGTGGGCTAGGGGTATTCCTGCTTGGTGGTGAGTGCAATTTCTTGGGCTTCAGAAACAATACTTGCATCACTGGTTAGCATCTGGATTATTTGTCGGCTTTAGCTGTGCTGGTATTGGATGCTGAATTGGTTAAAAAACTTGCTCCTTGAGATTTCATTGTGGTCCAAACCTATAGCACCTATTTTTATTCGCTGTGATAGTGCTGCTACATTGGCAAAGGCTTATAGCCAAATGTACAATGGGAAATCTAGACACTTAGGTGTCAGGCATAACATGATTCGTGAGCTGATCACGAATGGGGAGATATCTATAGAGTTTGCGAGGTCTCAACAAAACTTAGCTGATCACTTGATGAAAGGACTGGCTAGAGACTTGGTTATAAAGTCTGCTAAAGGGATGGGATTAAAGTCTAACTAAGTCGTTGGATGCTAGGGTCACCCAATCTCACCATGATGTTCGGAACTTGGCAGCTGGAGTTTCAATGTGGAAGCCTAAATGTTCAGTGGAATGAAGCACATGTAATTACATATATCCCAAGGATGTGATTGGGAATCTTCTCAAAATGGAGGATGAAAGTTGCTAACTTCTTATGGTTATTTTCTTTGATATATTGCTCTTAGCCATGCAGCATTAATAAAGAGGGAAACCAACTTGTAAATGTTGAGGTTTTGCCGTCTCAGTGAGCATGGGGACTTTGGCTCTTTTCAATATTTATGAATTGGATCCACCCCCCCCCACCCCCCCCCCCATCGCACCCAAACTGGCTTGATATAAGTGCTTCAGGGAGTTTCTAAGTGTTTGAAAGCTTGTGTGTGTTTACCTTCAGGTATTCAAATGGGTTGAAGGGTTCAATTCTTAGAACACCCTGATTCTTGAATATTTGAACGTGTATTTACTAAGACGGAAATTCAATCCTCAGGACATTTTTGTTTATGCACTTGTTTTGTTTAATGTTTAATTCATTCAAAGGAATTGTACTAAATTAGGGAGGATTGTTAGAAATTTAATGCAATTGTGGGAATTGGATCATACTTAGAAATAGGTTTGGAGGTACGGAGTGTACACCCATCAAGTCACTAATTTTCCCAGACTCTTTTAGTGGTTTGATTAAAGGGGTGGTATTTGCCTAATTTTAGTGCAGTTCTGACTGCATTGATTTGACCATATTTATTTGGTCAGAAAATTCATTAATACCTATATAATGGAGGATAATTGATTTGAATGCTTTAATTGACCATATTTAATTTGGTCATGAAATCACTAATTTCTAGATTATGGATGATAATTATAAAAGAGATTAATTGGCCATTAATCTCTCATTAATTCCATTATTAGGTTTTGAGTAAATTCTTATAAATGGGGATTACAATTGCCTAGAAAAACACACAGAAAACAAAAACACATAGAAACGCAAGGTTCTTGATCTGTTCCTAGAACAAGTACAAACACTTGGTTTTATCCTAAGGACGTATTCGTGTAACCCAGGCATAGCGGACGAAAACACCGTACTAGGAGCTATCTCGATGCAAACACTAATATCGAGATAAGTGATAACCCGGTAACCAATTTCCCCCCCCACCCCCCCCCCCCCCCCCCCCCCCCCCCCCCCCCCCCCCCTTATCCCTTAATTAGCTAGGCTATTGATTGTCTTCACACTGATCTAGGATCTACTACAACCAAGTCACGGGTGTGTAACAGATCAAAAGGGAAAATTCATTCTACAAGTCGGGTTTGGCACAACTAAATTTGTCCAAAGTTCTCCCTTTCTTCACAACTAAATCCACATCGTTGATCCGCTTCTAGTTTAGCTAACATTTTTTAGTTTAATTTTTAATTTTCCCGTTTCACCTATTAGAGATGCCTTATTGTGTGAGAATTGCCACATCTGATATATGCTAAATTAACAGTAAATGTCTACAAGAATTAATTTAATCTCGAATCTAAAATTTGCAGATTGTTGGAGGAATGACATAGAAGCAGCGAAGGGATCTTCTTTTCTTCTGGACCTCCATGCAGCACCTACTGGTAGAAGGTTTTTGTGGTTTTAATTCAAAGCTTTTGTTGGGTTTTAGAAGGCTTTATAACTTACTGCTGCTGCTGGTTTAACATTGGTGCTGCTAGTGAAGATTTAGTGCTGCTGAGAAAGATTGAAGAAAATAGACTAAGTCTTTAGTACTGTTAGAATATAGTTAGTACTACCAGTACATTGTTAGTACTGCTAGTATAGTTAGTGTTGTTAGCAGTACATTGTTAGTGCTGCTAGCATATAATAGTTAGTGCTGTTAGGAGATATGCATGAGTTAAATTAGGAATACATATGAATTATCTCCTCACACGTTTTGTAAGCCCATTAGGGTTTCTTTGGTGTATAAAAGGAACCCTAGGCATAGTTAATAGATATAGATCAATAGAGATCAATTAGCAGTTGATAAATGCTTAATTGTATATATTAAATACCCGGGATTTTGCCAAATAAAAGCCAAGAAAATGCCAAAAGGATAGAAAAATGTGTGCTTTTGTGTCTATTGTGCAGGAAAGGATAATAAAGACAAAAGGAAGCAAAAACGATCAAAAACCGACAAGAAACGGAAAAGACAAGACAAGAGTGAAGAATGAAAGACAATCAAAAGCCGGATCAGCCCGATACAAGTCAATAAAGACCCAAATGAAAGTCAAAGGATAAATGTTGACAAGTTTACAAAGCTCAAGGGTTCATTTGAATATTTTAAAGTCAAAGGACCAAAATTGCAAAAGATAAAAGTTGTTTTTCAAAAGGAAAAAGGAAATATCAACTACAAGGGCTAAAGTTGACAAGTTTGAAAGTTCTTTTACACTACATCTGTGCAATAAGAAGACAAGGACTGGATGTGCAATTATCTCAAAGTTCAAACATAACACGCGGTTTAAATCCCCTAACCACCTATAACGAATTTTCCCGCCTAATTCATTCACAAACCCATCTTCATCAAAAACCCTTCCCCGCTCCTCCACACTTAACACAACCTCGTATTAATCCACCTCCAGGTCACTTTTCACACGTGGCAATCCCTAATTGGTCCTAACACCTCATCGAAGACAATCAACGGCTTAAAATCAAACTCAAGAGATCCAAGGGCTAGGAATGGGTGTCTGTTACATCCTCTCATCATCATTTCTCTATAAATAGATTGTATAGGGTCTCATTTGATAGACTTTTACTTAACTTTTTCTTTCTTTTCATTTTCAATTGTATTTCTTTTACTTTGTAATAACATTTCCTTTAATTCAAGCTCAATTTAGTTTAATAAGCTGTCCTTTCACTTTTACTGCTTTCATTAGCTTATACAATCTTTTTCACAAGTTCTTTTTATAGTTCCATGTAGTTTAGATTCATTTTCATTCGAGGTCAAGTTTGGTCAACGAAAGTCAAATAAGCTAATTTTGAGCTTATTGAGGTTTAGAGGCTTTGGAAGCCATTAGGAACACTAAGCTTCTACTCTTGGATAGCTTAGTGTGAAGATACTTCAATTCACAGGTTTAATCCTTTATATTTCATTTTAGCATTTCTTTAGCTTATTCACTTTAGCTTATTAGCTTATCTTTGTGTGTGCTTAATCATTGTCAATATTACTTAGTTAGTTTAAAGATTAAAATGTCTTTAAGCTGTATTAGTTAGAATCATTAAGGTTCAATTTGGTTTTTAAATTCTGTCATTTAGAATTAATAAGCTAGGAGAGAAAGTGCTTATTTTTGAAACATAAGCTTTAGTTTTTAGAGTTAAAATAGTTTAAGTAGGTGAGTTCTAGTCTAAGTAGATATAAGGTTTTAGTAGTCTTAGTTTTAAAATAGATTTTAGATAAAAATTAGCTTGGACAGTTTTGGTTAAGGAGTGTTTGGGTTAAGGTGACTTTTACCTTTAAAGTCAACATAAACCTGTCAAAATACTTTACTCATTTGTGTTAAGTGGTATAATGAAGTTTTAAATAGGTTTCAGGAATTAACTTGTAGCTTTTCAAAGTTTTAAGTTCTAAAAAACCTTTCTAGCACCAGGGCACTTTAAGGTTTTTTAAGTGTTGTAGATTTAAGGTGTTTTATTAATTTTGTTGATCACATTTGGTTAATGCAGACTTAAATACATGTAGTAAGTAAGTTTGTGAGTTTAGAATCAAGCATTTTGTCCTGCACTTTAGGAAATTACCAATTGCATCAGCAAACAACAGTACTAACTCAGTTAAGTACTGCTGTTGCTAATCTCTTTTCTAGCTTATTTCTAGCATTTATAATTAGAAGTTAGATTTTAGTATTAAGCACTTAATTAGTATCTTATTAGCTTAATAAAAGTCATCACTTAAATTTCATTTTCAAGCTTTTAGAATAGCTTAAATTCTACTGCCAAAGTAGTATAGTAGCAAGTTTAGAATACTAGCTTAATTCTTTTAGATATCTTTTTTTTAGTTGTTCATATCAAAATCC
>BQNB010033726.1:0-52099 GCA_026074375.1 Tanacetum coccineum | reverse complement strand
CCCTTAAACCTTTTAATGACTAATATTTATTTCTCGTTTACTAAAAACACTAATTAAGCATTGTTTACGTATTAACGTGTGCGTCCCTTTAGGCTCGAATAAATAATTCGGACATATATTATTTACGATGCACATATTCCAACAAGTTGATTTCATTTATAGTGTAGTGCCAAAGATGTTAGTGCTTGGCTAACTTTTTTTATAGAAGTTTATATCATGAATTTAAATCACCCGTATAATAATGTTAGTGTTGATTATTTATATGATTCGTTATGACATTTGCATTATTGCATGGACAATCTTTGAGGTAATTGAGGTATTGATAACAAGGTTGTAAAGATCGTGGTCTTAACGTAATATTTGTTTTCGATCTTACGATACCACATATAATAAACGAGCAGGATCGTAGTAGGATCTTAATTTAAGTAGGATCGGTCTAGGATTGTAGGATCGGATCGCACGCAGGATCGTAGGATTGTAAACGATTCGATCCTACTACAAGCCCATGTTTTTTTTATCTCAATTCAAGCAGGGTCGATGTAGGATCGTACGATCGCACACATGATCGTGGTGCCGTAAACAATCTGATTCTACTAGAAGCCCCTGTTTTTTATTTTTATCTCAATTCGAGCGGAAACGTTGCACTTTGAAGATGTTGATTATGATGAGGAATGGATTATCGAAAATAATGAAGATTTAACATAATAACAGACATGTATGCGAATGAGTCGACAATAGATGTGTTAGACGCATAAATTATTGGCCCAAGCCATTGTGGGCTTGAGGTCCATTAGATCTGGGGTTTAGTAGCTTATTCCCAAAGCTATGTTCTATTATAAATAGACATACTTTGTTATGTAATGAGAGGAATACAATCAATATCAATTTCTATTATCTTTCATATTAGAGGATAAATAGGCCCGGCCCGGTTTGTGAGCTCAGGGTCCATTAGGGTTTCATTATGCTATGTACTCTATAAATGTCGTATGAATAAAACATATCTCCTACGGGTTTTCATCATTTAACATGGTATCAGAGCAGGTATGATCCTCAGACCGAGGTGGCTATGTTGAGCCGCCTCCATTAAACCATCCCGTCAAACCACTCACCTCCCTCTCGTCAATAAAACCAAAGATCCAAAAAAAAAAAAATTGCCGACACAATGAAAACCACAGATGTACCTTACTGTTCTTTATCTTGTTGCTGTTTGCCATTAAAATCATATCCACAAGTGGCTCATCAACAAAATAGCAAAATACCAGTATTGATTCATTAATTGGTCTATAGGACTACTACTGATTGCCGTTAGTAGATGATGGACAGGAAGGATTTGTTTGAAACGAAAGCTAAGGGAAGGAGTGATGGGAAAGCTAAAGAGAAGATTTTGTGTTCTGTCATTGGTGGTTTTGGTGTTGACTCTGCAACTCTATCATTATAGTTATTTAATTGTTTTTTTTTATGTCGAATCCAGGGTATTAATTCCCGAGACGACTTTTGTTGGTGTCGAATCTAGGGTTCTTATTCCCGAGACGACTGTTTGGGATACTTTGGTTTATCCTTCGGATACTTTGGTTATCCGTAAACAAAAATTAGAATAAGGGATACTTTGGGTTATCTCATTTTATTTTGGTTTATTGTTTTATTTTGCTTTCTTAATTTCTTCTTCAGTCCGAGCTTTCGCGATTTCGCCGCTCGGACTACGGGGGAGTATTAGAGGATAAATAGGCCCGGCCCGGTTTGTGGGCTCAGGGTCCATTAGGGTTTCATTATGCTCTGTACTCTATAAATATCGTATGAATAAAACATATCTCCTACGGGTTTTCATCATTTAACAAGATGGTGCAAGTGGAGATGATAATTTTCTTAAACAAGCTATCAATATGGTGAGCTGATTACAATATCTTTCTGTCTAAAGTTGCAAAGACCTGATTGTGACAGAATGCTACTTCACTTTTTTAGATGACAATTAACACTCCGGACAAAAATAAAATTACGTTTTCAAAGAAAGAAACGAAGTTGAGAAAGTGACACAACAGATTGATTGCCTTATTTTGGACTTTTGGAAATTTTAGCTAGGTTTCATAAATTGTCATTACGGCCATGTCATAAATTGTCATTACCACCATGTCGTATTTCTTTTGTATCCAAAATCGTTTATTTAACGATTGTATCCAAAATCGTTTATTTAACGATTGAAACACGAAGTGCACGTACGTAGTATCTTTTTTTATCCAAATCGTTCATTTAGCAATTGAAACATGAACTAATTTTGTGCAAGTATATATTGCGATATATCTAATGTTATACTACTACGGTCCTTGAACATATAACTTTTTCTTTATCCATTTTGATTCGTTTATCATGTAAAATATTATATGAAAATATATAAAACTACGATCCTGACAACCTTGATTGATAACTGTTAAGATAACTTGCATATTGGCTTTTATGTAACTTTGGTCTCAAATCTGATATGTTTGTCACAGCCATATCATTAAGGTAACAGGATATAACTAATGAACCATACCAAATATGTGTATAATCCATGGCACACAAAGATAAATGTACATCTGTATTGGTGTCTATTCATACAACAGTTTACAAATAACAAAAATTCTTATAGCCACTATCTATACTCCCATCTTCAGCTTACGCTTCATAATGGCCCTCGTCTACTACGTAAAAACCTAACTTATAATCCACAAAATTAATAGTACAAACTACAAACTATGACCTGAATAAACGTATGCAGGGGAATCTGATGTCAATAAACCTAAAGTATAAAATGGAGGAGCCTAAACTGAATGAGGGTTTTCATTTACTTGGGTATCTTCCATACATGAGACAAAGTTGATATCTCACCATCTAGGCAAAAGTATGTCCGTCGGATTAACAAGCGTTTGAAAAACTAGTGCATTAAATCAGGTTGTTGATGAATTGTAACTTACATAGTTCCGATATACACTTGAGAGTATGTTGCTCAGACCCATATTATTTGACCTGCAAGATAGTAAATGTATATAACTTATGTCAAGATATGGCTAGGTTCGGTAGCGGAAAATATGGTGAATAGTTTGTGCAGTTTGAAGTCTGGCCCAGTTTGGATGACCCAGAACACATTTTTTTCCAAAATGAACAGAATTATCGTATGATTATAAAAACTAATTGCGATGACGATTTGATGTTTTCAAGAAAACGATTAGGAGATTGTATCTTTATAATTATACGTTTGATACATTTGACCTTCTTTAGACATTTACCATTTACCCGTCAGAGCTAAAACATAACCCAAATTGCCCCATTTATAGGTATTATCGGTGAGAGTTGGCACACCAAATAACTTCTTAGATCCTTTAAATCAAATAATTATGTTATAATTAAAAATATATAGTTTTCTAATCAAACTTAACACTTATTTATAGAAAACCTGAAAAACTGAGACAGCAAATATTTTGGTGTGGGGATGAAAAAGAAAGCAAAGGACAAACCTTGGAGTGCTTCACAGCACAGGGCAACAAACACCAATAGAAATAGACATGATTCAAGGATTTCTATGATGAAATAGCTTTGTGATTGCTCTGCGCTCACAATCCTACATTTAACAGTAATGCTAAAAGTGAGCATCCTCAAAACAAGATGTAAATGTTTCAAAACATGTCTTAAAATCACACACTTGTAGTGATTAGCGATGACTTATCTTTGCAGGCGCTAATAAAAATTCATCCTAAATTACCTTAAACATATGTAGGACCAATGGTTTATCCGGGTTCGTTCTCTTCAGCTTCAAGTAAGTATATCCAAAGCTCAATTGATCACGTGAAGTAAAACGATCAACTTCGTTAAACCAAAGGCATGAAAATAAATTTGACATCGGAGTATGTGCCCTAATAATGAACGAACCTTCAGGGACATCTGCAATGACAGGTGCAAAAGACAACGAAAATTAGTGTCTTAGCTCTACCCACTAGAAGGTAGTCTCCAAAATGGGAACTAAAAATAAAATACCAGCGATACGCACAACTTGGAAGGGGTTTTTTGGGGTCTGAAGCATCAAACTTAACGAGACCATCAGCCTGATAAAACAGGAACTGTTCATCAATTGCTGTGTGATTATACTTATTTAAACGTTTATTTTGCTGTACTTCATCCCAAACACAGTGACGAGTATAATGGTTGGAAATGGCATATTCTGATCTCCTTCGCCATAGAAAGTATTCAATGAGCATCATGGGGTCAGTATGAAGCCTCAACTTGCTATCAAGCCAAATGGAATACCTGAAAGCCATAATAGTGATGTGGGATTAAATATGCAGGCCTTTACCAGTACTAGAAATTAGAGTTAGAAGAACAGGCAGCTTGGTCAAGTTGTAAAGTGGTAAACAGGTCATAATGGATGCGGCTCGAAACGGTTAAGGTTGGATTGATCTGCCCGTTCAACTTCTTTGTATTTCGTAAGACTTAACGTATCAGATATGATGATACGAACCTATCCCATACTAGGCTCGTATCGGTTTATAAGTCCAAGTGTAGAACTCACTCAAAAAGCTAGCTTGTAAGAGGAGGGGACACCTATACATTATAAACCACCAACCAATCCCATACTTGGCCGATGTGGGATCATAACAATACCCCACCCTTTGAAGAACCAACGTCCTCGTTGGTCACGGCTATGTTGGTCACGGTTGGCACCCCTCTTTGGGTCCAAGCCACCACTCCATAGGCCACCACTCCGAGTGTTGGAACCTCGAAAGGTAGGGTTAGCTCTGATACCAATTGATAATAACCAGATTCGATTAAGAGATATAAAGAACAATAACGATAAATAAAGATAGGTGATCAACTTTCGAGAGGCCGATCTCTCTCCCAATAATGATATTAAATCACTAGACCATTCATATTATTCCCCATGATAAGATTACAATCCTAATCATCTAATAATAACCCTATTCTTGTAAAACAAGGCACCTCCTAATCTTATCTAAAAATAAACCATATCTAGTTAATAATTAAAATACTAAATAATACTTATCTAGTAATTATAAAGATACTAATAATCTGGATCGTATCATATGATTACAGAACCTATATTGTTACATAATTAGATCATTTGACTAAAAAAAATTAAGACATCCTGAGCATTTAGATACACGATATGTGACTTTTGACCCATGTAATGTAACTCGTGCATTATTAGCTATTTTATTAGTTTACCCCTCCCAGATAAATACAAGCTAAATTGAGCTGATTCTCATATAAATAAGTGAATATGCCACCTCTACTTGAAATTAAGAGACAGCATTCATAATTCAGTAACGTAGGTTAATAATTAAACGATCACCTGGCTGATGGGAAGAGACGATGTGACAGAAACTTCGGCACCTTTCCAGTTTTCCGCATATCGTCATATGGTAAGTTGCTTACAACTACTATCCTCCATAACCCAACAAACCCTCTCTCGTCAGGAGTACTTCCCTCCTTTGACAGTTTTACAAGTGTTTCCTTGTCAACAAACATAATGAAACAAACACTCTTCTTTGAGTATTGGCTGATCTGCATTCAAGGCAATCAAAGTATTTCAGTACCAATCACTTAGTGGCAAACACTCTAAGTCATTAACATCATTATGTCCTCATTAGGAACACCCGTATTTGTTTTATCAAAGCTAGTAAAATATAAGAAAATGGAGTAACATATTAAACATAAATACCATTTTGCTAGTTGGCCTTCTCAAAAAGTCTGAGCTTCCAAAAATGCAGGATGATACAACGACCGTACAAGTATTCATGTACATTTTGTCGTCCTTGTCCAAATCAAACCCAGTGCTCGGAGAACCTTCCGATCCCTCCACAAAACCACAGTGAATTGCTTGATTTGCAGCATGGAAGGATTGTTCTCTTTCTTCAAGGGTCTGATGACCTCCAAATCTGGGAATTATTGGATGTTCAAGCGAAGGTATGTCCTCTCTCGCAACATAGTTTAATGAAAAATTTACAAAATTCCCAAAAGCGTTTGGCTCAACAAGTTCATCAACCGCGTCAGTTAACTCAACTTTGCAGGGGTTAAAACCTTAAACACAAAATACAGAGAAAAATTTATTGATAGTAAGATGGGACAAGAAATTTATGTTCAAATTCTGAATGCTTTATTATCAATAGATATATACATATTGTCCAAGAAATATAGTATAACTTGGTGTAGTTACATCTTATAGATGCAACAATCATCGTTCCAATATCCAGACTGACCTAAATTAGTGCATTAACCGTTGCGTCCAATATTCGGATATAAGGCAGTGTTTGTTTTTTTTTAAAGAATCACTTTTTTCCACTTTTGTATGCAAACGTGAAGAGGAAATTAAAGAAGTGTGATTGTTTTTCCCTCCTATGTCTGCAGGTGGGAAGAGGAAATCAAAGCGAGTTTGTTTTTTCCTCTTATGACTGCAAGCGGGAAGAGGAAATGAAAGAAGTGTGTTTGTTTATTTTTAAAAATAAGAGTCAAGTATGACTTTTTTCCTATTCAATTTTGTAGAATTTTTTTTGTCTGATTCTCACTTCTTGTATCTTAAAGACTTCAGATCCACATCTTCTCTCGCATACATGGTTTTGCATATCAGACCTAAAACATCCAACACCTGGAAAACAAACGCAACCTAAATCTAGAAGTAAAATGGTATTATATAGTACTTGATATTACTTAAAAAGCGTCTTAAAACATATGCTGCAAAGGATTTACTAGACCTAATAGAGTGATTTATTCTAGCAATTGTTGTTAGTGCTCTTGCTTTAGTAAGCTATAATACATGTTTTTTAGCTTTAATTGATCCCATTCACCAGTTAAGAAATCATAGTCATGGATTTTAAAGAGAAAGGAGAATGCTCGTTTTAAATTTTATAACCAAGTGTTGAGGGTTCTGGTAGATTTGAGGAGGCTTCTTTTTTGGTGGCTCTACGATTTCTGGTTCTACTGGTACATCTTCTGCACTTGTCAATATTTCTTTAACACTTGTTAATGTTGGAATACTTTGATGCTCTTCGACGCCTGCAAAAAAATAACAAGAATATAAGATAAGTATACGCAATCTACAGCAAAATGTCTAAAGATATCACAGGAGGGGTAAACACGTCAATAGAGTTTAGTATGACCAAAATTGTAAGATCCTAGTATACACCTAAAACAATGTGTACTGCCACATAATGCAAAATTGTCATCTGCCGAAGGATCTTCAACTTCCAACGGTCTAAGATTGGCTTTTTTAACTCATACGTCTACATCTCTCAGTATGTAGCTAAGAATGCATACACCATATCAGAAGTTCCACAATGTTGAAGTCACCCGTAAGCCCAAAACCATAGGCAGTAAAAAAAACTAATATCATAAGGTTGTTCAATGGAGACTACCATTAAGATTCAACTAAAATAATAAACAAACAGCCCTGATCATGCTTATTCGTTTATCGAAAATATTAAGTGAATTACCATGGAAGAACATCTTAAACCCGAAAACAGCAATGCAAATCGAACATATAGCAGCAAACGAAAGCAACCAAAACAATAATCTCCTCCTTCCAAACCTCCTGGTGCGACGAACAGCCCGCAATCCATGGTCACTGTTATGATCAGCGCCTTTATTCACGTCTGAACCAACAATAACTCCCCTTCTCTCCGGTAACATTTCAGTTTTTCCTACGAATCCATCTGCACAAAACCACCACGTTATACTTCACGAGTTCAAATTAATAAGATCTACAAAAATATTAAAAATTCTTAATTATTAAAATTCATAAGATCTATAAGCATCAAATTAAATCACACTAACTTAGTAGATTGTTACATTTTGATATATTTGGTGACAATATTATGCATCAAATGAAAACTATACTAACTTAAAATCAAAGTAACCAAATACATTTTTATAAACCATAAAAAAAATAAAAATGAATTTACCGGTAACATACGGATAATGGTTAACGAATGTGGATCTTGTTACGAACCCTAATCAATTAAGGTTTTGATTTTGTGTATCGGCTTTTATTCGTAATATAATGAGGCCAAAGAATATGAGATTTGACGATCGAGTGGGAAAGATTGAGAGAAAGAAGAGACAATTGTCGGTCGTATTAACTGTATCCTTTTTTTTAATATAACAAAGCGACTTTTTTATGTACTATGTTATGTGTGTACTTTTTTTATGTAGCAAGGTGGTGATGTTTTGAATTGATTCCGTTTGGTGAGATTTTATGGATTTGGTTAGTGACATGCATGTGTTTGTCTACTTTTTGTTAGGTGATTCGAAATTTCGAATTAAACTCTTATAAGTTTTAACTTTAAATGATGCACATTAAACTAGATGTTTATATCGTTGAGCTTTTAAAATGACTTTTAATTTTCCACAATTTCTAATTATTTTTTGAGGTGCGGAAAGTGTTACCTTATGTAAGGACGGAGGGAGAGGGGGGGCTAGAGGGTGCTTGGCCTCCTCCAAAAGCCCGACATTATAAAAACAATACAATTACCAGGCGCGCTTGGTGAAAACACTAAATGCCACCCGCCCCGGCCGGCCCGGCCCGACCCGACCCAATATTTAATGTTTATAACGACACGATATTTAATGTTTATAACCCGGCTCCACTTCCATTCTCAATAACAAAAAACGTAGCCATTACGTGTTTACTATCTAACTCAACAAAAACACGCACTCCTCTCTCTAATAACAGATCTCACCTCTCTCAATCTTTTTTTCTCTGATCTTTTTTGATATGTGGTGCTGGTTTTGGTGGCATAATTCTTTAATTTTATTAAACAGTAGGAGTTGGGTTATTTTGGTGGCACCATTGTTGTTTCCTGTTGGGGTTGCTCACTATTATTTTTTGGCTTTATTAATCTTGCAAAAAAGAGGTATGTTTGATTTCATGATCTAGCGTCTGATCATATGTAAGTTTGTTTTTTTACTTTTTATTGTTTTCAATTTTTTTCGATTTTGATATTAGGGTTTACTCATGGACTTTTATCTACCGTATTGTTTTTTTAGGGTTCATGAGGTGATGAGGCAATTGTGTATAATGAAGGTAAGATTATGGTTTTTATTTTAGGTTTTTTGTTGATTTTGTGTCTTCTTATAAATTTTATGAGATTATTAAATTACCTGATTAGTTTTTTTGGTTTTACTAGGGTGTATTTGGATTGGCTTATTTTACCAGCTTATGAGGCTATCTAATTTTTGGATATAGCTTCTTACACCCGTGGACTTATGAGCAGGTTTATAATTATAGTAATGTTGCTCTTTGTTTAAATTGAATTTAAATTCAATCAGTAATTGTTTCACTTTGGCAAGTGTGTGCTATGGTGTCGGCAAAGAGCGCTGCTCTTTGTATAAAGGATTAACATTTATTTAAAGGCAGTATGCGGGTTGAAAACATTTATTCAAAGGCAGTGTGTACTATGGTGTTGGCAAAGAGTGTTGCTCTTTGTATAAAGGAATAACATTTTGCGAACGAGGTTCGAGTTTAATTGCTTTTTGGCGGGACATGTTCGTAACTTTGCAGCCATGGCGGATTTATCCTTGAGATTGTTCGTATCTTAGCGGGGCAGGTTACTGATTCTGCAGCCATGGCGGATAAATTTATAACATTTGATTGAACAATGCTTTGGTTAGTAAAAAAAATTTATGTGTCATGATAAATTCAGTAAAACTTGGTTTACCTGTTTATGATAGCTCGGGATTCATAGTAGCTACTTTGGTTGGTAACATTGTTGCTGTTTTTTCATGTTGTAATCCTCTGATGACTTAAAATAATTTTTTAGACTGTCGAATGTTACCGATACGTTGCGTCATCCATTTCGATGCCGGCCTAACACTTCGTTTTCGCGTTTATGGCGTGTGGCATTTTAGATCGGCGTGTCGATCCAGCAAGTATAAAATCACATTAGTGGTGCAATTGGTGGGTATGGTTTTTGCTACCAAAATGGGTCCGAATGAACCCCGCATCAAGCATGTGGGATGAGTATCAACTGTAAGCGGTTGTGATGACCACAAAAGGTCTCGACAAAGGTGAGATGCTCTGCATCTTGGCAGGGCAACTTACTACAGTTGCATCCATAGCAAATGCATCCCCTTTGTTCGATTATTAGCCTGTTTGAGCCCATGTATGTTGACTTTGACATATATGACACAATACATAAAATGCAAGTCGAATGTTGCCAAAACAGTGTATGGCCTTTTAGTGGTGTTTTGTCTTAACCGATGTCTGTTCCAGCAGGTCCTGCCGAACATTCGTAGGGTATGAGTTTTTTTTGTTAACCAAATAGGCCCGAAAGGGCCGCATCAAGCACGTGGGATGAGTATAAACTGTAAGTAGTTGTGATGACCACAAAAGGCCTCGACAAAGGTGACATGGTCCGCATCTTGGTCATGGCACTTACTACAGTTGGTAGCCATGGCCGGATGCCTCCCCATTGTATCGAATTAATTAGCCCTGTCCTGAGCCCATGTATGTTGACGTTAACATATATGTAACGGCCGTTGCCCGTTAAGGTATTATTTTATAGTATAAATGATAATAGTTAATTATAAGAATGTGTTTTATATGTAAATGGTAAAATTATAAGTTAGAAATAAATAAGTGTAAAGTTATCTAAATATAAATGCCCTAAAGTAAGGGAATAGAACATGAGGACTAGGATGCCAATGGAAACAAACTAATATGAAATATCATAATTAATGAAAATATACTGGCAATCCAGAAAAATCTCTAAGTGTTATGAGTGTGTTTTTATACTATGACTACATAAAACAAGGAGGAATAAGAAAAATTAGATTTCAATCAATATTGTACAATTGTACAAGGAGGAAGGAAAATTAAGCGTATAGAACCTTTAAATGCTATCCCCACATTCAAGTAAGTAATTTCTCAGTTTGTGAATTAGGGTTTATGTTACTAAAATGGGCAAAGTGATTGAGAGTTAATAATTTATGATTCTAAACATTAATTAAATGTTATTAGGGTAAATATATAAGTAGGAATCCAAGAAGAAAGCAAGTCTTGTGTCCAAGTAGGAATTAGAGACTCAATTGAGGTAAGTATCTTGACTAAACTTTCAATTGATATCATAATGTTAATTATGATGCTTGTAATGTAATGTACAATGAGTTGTGAATGTTTGTTTAGCTTGGATCCAATGCTAGAATGTGAATGTTAGCATAATTATTATGCATGTTTTAAAGGTATGTTTGAATGTTATGATTATACTCCTTGTAGTGTCATGGTTAGTTTAATTTCTAGCTATGACATGTTAAAAGTAGTTTATGTCAAATACTTACTAAGCTTTTGCTTATAGTTTTAGTGGATGAATGTTTTTGTAGGTACAAGTGGTGTAGAAAAAGGTAAAGAGAAGGAATAGCTATGACTTAGATGGTGAGTAAGTGAAGGACCTCTCTTTTGGATCAAGGAATTATAAACGTTGAAGCCCCCAAGAGTCAATCTTCTATTTTGGTATAATTTCGTTACTTTTGGGTCTTTTGTGTTCTTTTGATGTTAAATCATCCTAGTTCATGTGTTTGAATTAATATTATGATGGGTCATGTGTGAATGATATAATGGTTAAGAATGTTTATTAGTAATGTGTTAAATGATGTTTGGGTTAAATGAAATATGACCCATTAACTTGTTAATGAAGTGGTTTGTGTTGGTGCACTTATAGCCGAAGTATATTGTGTCAAAAGTACAAGTTTTAAAATCATTTGGGGGTCCTGTTTACAAAGTTAGGCTTTTGTGTGTTTGAGTTTCTGCAGAATCATACAGGTTCTGTGCAGGTTCTGTACCTGAGGACCAATACGGCGTATCCAACTAATGTATACGGCGTATTGGGCAATACGGTCATTGATACGGAGTATAAGAGTCCGAATGTAATACGACGTATTCAAATTAATGAATACGGCGTATTCATACTTTGACCTATACAGGGTGCTCGTATCTATGGATACGGAGTATCCATAATTTTGAATACGGAGTATCCGTTTTCTAAGTCAATACGGCGTATTCAACTAATGAATACGGCGTATTGGAAACAGTTCACAGAAGGTCTATATCTTTTTCGTGCCTTAAGTTTTCACCTTGGGGTTGTGATATATGTTCTTTATAAATGTAATTGAGCTTATGTATGCTGCTGTTTCCAAATTGTGTCTTAAATTTATATAGTTTGTTGTAAGGTCACTTTATAAAGAATTTCTTCAAAAATTTTCTTGAGTCAGTTTAAGGGGCATTTCAATATATGACATAATATATACAGAGATTGGGGTGTTCATTTTGCTTTTGATGTGCCTATAAACTAATTGTTGTAGCAGGTGGCGTTGAAATATTTGAAGTACACATTTCCTAAAAGCATACTGCTTTTCAGAAGAAAAAAATATGGAGAGGTGATATATGTTTTTAGAGACAGAAGGACTGTGTGTTTTTGTCGAGTTAGATAGCAAACACGTAATCGGTACGTGTTTTGTTATTGAGATTAGAGGTCGAGTCATGTACCCTGCTTCCCCCTCTGACTATAATTCGGTATATTTAATCCTCGGCCGGTTTCGTTTCGGCTAGCATTTAACTCCGGTCGACTCTTAGATGTCGCCGATACAACTTCGTTAGCCCATGCGTTAAGGTTGTGGCATTTTTTTGTTGACCGGTGTGTGATGATGTGCGGCGTCTATTTTTTTGTTAATGTGTGCGTGTCGTAAACTGTAGGTATGGACACGTACCCATCACGTGTATCAAAACTGAACTACCTTTTGTGTTATAATTTAAATTTAAACATACCAGGTACGGGGCGTATTAAATATAGCGGTGGGTCAGGCCGGGACTGTGACATCAACGCAATAACCCAGGAGATCCTGGTAATTGTATTGTTTTTATAATTGAAATTTTTGAGGTACACATTTCCCAAAAGCATACTGCTTTGTAGTAAGGTGTCTTAATTTGCATCCATTAGGATGCAATTTAGCTAAGAGCTTAAGTATTTACGTTATGTCGGGGCAAAGTACTAACTTCGCAACCATTGTGAATGCATCTGCATTTCCGACATCGAATGCTCACGTTGGTAGTATCCATTGCTTTGCTAATGCTTAGTTTGCTGATGTCGTTTCAGAGCTTAGCGCTCATACTGTTTAATAAAAGGCGATTAGGAGTTAGTTGGTAGGGAAGAACAGAGTGGAGGCGGTCTGCATCTTGACGCGGCAACTTTCTGAAGTTGCAGCCATAGCAAATATGTCATGTTTCTCCGATACTCTACCCTTCTGAGCCAATCAATAACATTTCTGGGCAGTTCCTCGAACCACCCGGTCGATCTGCGTTTCTGTAATGGAATTATCAATGAATGATATCAACGGTCTCTGGAACGCCAACTGCTATTACTAGGTACATTTTTTATGCATACTTCCTCTAACCGCGTTTCTATCCGTAATTGTTTACATGTTTGTGTGTTGAGCAACTAAAATGAACAAGAAATAGAACAGCTTGCATGGAAACAAGCTGTCTCACAATAAGAAGATGCGAAAGATGTCTTATGCATCAGTTGTGAGTACTTTTCCTTATTACTCCTTACGACGTGTATTAGAATAGAAAGAGTACATTTAAAACAATACAAAGAAATTGTTTTAAATTCATAGTTGCACTTTAGTTGTAAGTCACCTCGCAGATCATTAACAAGACGAAACTGAAATAAGATGCAAGTTTCTTTTTATATAGTTCCTGTTGAAATGTCAATGACTTAAGAGACAAGAAAATGAATTAACTGTTATGGGCGGGAATAGAATCCCATATAATTGCTCCTTTGTTATTGAGCTTAGGCATGTTGGATGTTTGGTTCTCATACTTATGTTTTTCTGTACCTGATGATACTTGCAAGTTGTAAGCTAATACAAGTACTCAAACTTTTTTAGCCAAGCCGTTTTTGCATGAATATCGATGTTACTACTTAGGTAATGCCTTTATTGAACCTCACACCAAACACAACATTAAATTATAAACTATGCATTATCTGAATGTTTGTTTTCTTGATGTACCATTGCGTTTTCTTTTTCGCTTTTCTTTTTTTGTACTTTGATATAAAAAAGTAGTAAGGTTTTTGAGATGAAAATTAAGCCGATCATTGGCTTTCAATTTGAATATTGACATGTGCATAGTCGCACTGCCCAAAATTGATACCATTCCTTACTGTTTCAGGTTTATTGAAGTTTAGGCTTTAAACTATCGATATACTCAAGTTTACCTTTGATAGTAAAATCACTATTCTACGAAGTTCAGCTTTAAATATCAATGACTAAAGTTTGTTAGTTTTTTTAATAAAATCACTATTCTCATAAGGTTATATATTTAAAATGGAATTAAGTAGTACACTGAAATCTGTTGCATGATGCTTTTTCTTACGGACGTCGTCGATCAATTCTGTTTTGCAGATACAATTGGTTCGGCTGATGTTGAGCTAAAAGAGGATCGACTAAAGGATGATCGATTTCATGGTTTTTCTATGCCCGGTACTCTCAATAAGGTTGATCGTTGCGCTCAACTAATAACATACGTGGGACTGAATTAAAATCAGAATTAAATTATGCCCATGCATTTAGTCATATATACTTGAATGTAATATAACTATGTGTTTCATTGTATACCCATACATGTTCTGTCAAAAGCGCGGTATTATGTTTTTGAGGCCACTAGAAATGTGGATGCTAATGATCATCTATATGTTTAAGCAAGTTAGCTATATTTATGCAAAGTAGAAACTATTATAAATTATCTGTATTTTACTATCAGCATAATCTATGTTATTGTGATGAAGTTTTATTTTGTTGAGTGAGTTAGTAGAGTAATTGATAGTAGTTTGAAGATACATATTATAAGAGACTTTAAAATGGCATCGTCAAAAAGGGCGTGTACTGACGCAACTGATGCGACCCAAGTAGTAAATTGTTTAGTGGACGGGTGCATGGATGACCTTAGTATCTGCAAAAAGTATCACCAAATGCTAACATGTAAGGGTTAATGGTTGTGGTTGATTCGTGTTTTTGTATGTTGTTGAATGTTTGTTATAATAATTGTTAGGGGTTCCAATTTGTTTAATTGCATTTGTGCTATCTGCTTTTGGTAGACTTTGGGTTGGTTTTCTTAATTTTGGTTATCTGCTTTTGTTACGGTTTGATTTTGTTAAGGTTACATTTATAACTTTTTTTGAGTTGAATGTTAGTTGCAAGATGATTGTTGTTGCTCTTGAATGTTTGTTCTTAGATCCTTTTTGTTTCTTTACCAAAGCTTATATTTGTTGTTCTTGAGTGTTACTTATTTGAATATCAAAGCCTATATTTGTTGCTATTGAGTTTTTTTTTGTTAGATGATTACTGTTGTTGTGTTAGGTGTTACATTTCCAAGAATTATTTAAATACCAAAGCTTATAGTTTTCCCCTGGATATGACCTTTTTTGACATTCTTTTCTTCGTGTCTTAAACTTGCCAAATGAAAACGATTTCTTTGCATATCATGGGTATATATCAGATGTTAACACATCTTTTTTTATCCACTTTTTTTCCTACTGTTGGTTGTCACATACGTATACTTAAATATGAAAGGAAAAAAACATTTGACTACTTTGAACATTAAACCGAATGTATCCGATAAACAATCGCCGCTTGATTCTGACTTATGTGTTGCTTCTGAGAGGCAAAATGCTACTAGACGTCGTTTGTGTAATGGTCTGGGAACTGAGACACCCTGTTTAGATGGTTGTCATGGTACTCCTTTGGAATCGACTATTGGTGACATTCAAGGTATTTTTTGTTTTCGGATTTCCTTTCAAAGGATGGATGTAGTGGTTTAGAATTTAGATTGTCACATGTTCATGTGTTTTTGGGTTATTTTGTGTTTCCTGTATGTTTTTTGACAGCTATGGAATCTAACTAGGAATTTCCAGCCGGGAATATTACCAGCCGTGTTCTGAATCTTCGTCCTACCAGAGGTTTGATAGAGGCATGTTTGCCACCTGAAGGTTGTTCTTTTGGGAGGCGCATGATTCCTGCGAGAAAAGATACACCTTACTTTCAGGATACGTCGTTTCCTGCAATTGAAAACCCAGCTGATATTGTTAATTACACTGCGGCAGTACTCAATGGATCTAACGTGGATTTGTCGAAGCTTTGTTTAGGGGGTTGTTTCTTTCATCTGAAATATATTTACATTTTAAGCAAGTTGGGTTTGTTTTATTTGTTCTGGATTTTTAATTGCTTTTTTTAACTTTGTTTCAGGTGTTACTGAACAATCATGTTCTCGCGTTGTATTTAATCGTTTTACGTGGAAATTCGAGTGCTCGTCAAGTAGTCAGGCACTAGATAAAACGGCAGAACACCAAGAAAAAAGTATTTCCGATGCTGCAACTGTTGCGAACAAAGAGGCCGCTGTATACAGTGAGTGTTTTTTTGTGTTTAAAATGTTTTTTCTAGATTTCTGGAATTAAATTACTGTCATTTGCAGGTATGGTTTGCAACGAATCTGTGCAAGACCAGTTTTGCGTGCCTTCGTTGGTCGCTTCTGATTCTCCAGAACTTTTACAGTCATCATCAAGGTTTGTGTTAATACAAATATTCGCGCAAAAAGATATTTATATTTAATGATCTTCATGTTTTGATAATAACAAATATAATGTCATACTACGTAAAAGTTTACGTAAACAAGTTATTTAGTCGAAAGTTTACTTGACGCCGACAAATCACTTAAGGTATGAATATGGCATTATTGAACATAGTTAATGATCAAAGAAAAATATTATCATTTGCATAAACCTTTTCTGATCAAATGATTTAAGTTAACACGTGATTAATTATAAGCTAGTTATATTAATCATGTAAGACAAAATAAGATTAACCATAAGTGGAAACAATCTTTCCAAATCTTTCTAAATCTTCCAAAATCTAGAAAATCTTTCCTTATTGGTGACAAGAAATATTTTGTTCTAGAAGAATATATTAAACTAGTTTTAATAAGTATAAAACAATATTTTGTATAGATTTAAGGTTAATCATAAAATGAAAAATGTTGTCCCATCTCCTCGGATGGATCCACCATAACAAGGTACGGATCCAGCTGTTGGTGGATCAGTGGGTCGCATCGTCCAGCTGTTTGGGCCAACATTTGAATTTCAAAGGGTTGCCTATAAATAGCAACCTTAAGTCTTCATTTTAGACAACTCTTGTAAAATATTTTTCACATACATCTTTTATCTTTTATATTCTTTTATCATTATACTTGTTATATAATCCATTACAAGTGATCAACTCATTCCACTCTTTAGTGAAGAACACCCAAGAAGACGTTAAGCTTCAAGTGTTAATAGTTTAGTTGTGTCATCACGTTTGTGATAATCATTCATCTTGTATATCTTGTGTTGTGTGTTGTGTGTATCATATGTGTATGATAGGTTAGTACTTAGGCAACAAAATACATAGTGTGTTAGATTGGTTCTATCTCGAAGTAGAAATCGGTATTTAGCTTAGTACTGGAAAAAGTGTAAGCGACGTGTAAGGTTTTCTTCGTCTAAAGGGAGCTTGTTGACATAGTGAAGATAACTGTCACAACTCGACAATGGTGGAAACTTGGGAGTGTAACATAATGATCAATCATAACACAAGATACAAAATAGAGAAAACTACAATGCATAAACTTCAAGTGCTATGAAGATCATCAACCTTGAGTGATGTCCCAAATCGTAACTAAAATCCACAGTCTTTTACAATTATTCAAATGCCCTCACAGGGGTCCATAATCCAAACTTAATACAAAACATCCAAATACTAGAATCAAACAACAAGCAAGCAAGACTTCACATGAAAATCCACTCAGGATACTTCTAAGTCTGCTAAGTTGGGTACTTGGGGAGTGGAGTAGGGCGAAGAGGAGCTTCGTAGCCGAACCACTATAAATCATTGTGTCATCGGTTTGATCTTTCTTATCTTTACTTGTTCATATTTCGTAGATTGTTTATTTACTTATTGCATCGCTATCATATACACTTGTGTATATCTCTTGAGTTCACATAAGTCGACAATCTAAGTTTTAATTTTAAAACGGTAAAAACTATTCAACCCCCCTTCTAGTTTCCACAATTGGTATCAGAAGCCAAGGTCACCCAAGATCTTTAACGTATATTGTACATTAAAGCTTGAATCGATCTATGGATTCGGATAAATATCTAGAAGGGCAATCTATGCAAAGACCACCTCTTTTTGAAAGTGATCATTTTATTTATTGGAAAAATAGATTTGAAACTTATGTGAAAGCAAAAGATTTAGATCTTTGGCATATTATCTTGAATGGTGATTTTCCACCGGTTGCTAGAAACAAAGAAACCCAAGTTTTAGAAATGGTTCCTTTTGAACAACAAGATGATGATCTTAAAAAGAAACTTGCTAAAAATAATGAAGCTAAAATGGTTCTTTATAATGCTTTACCTAAAAAGGAATACGAAAGAATTTTTATGTGTAAAACGGCTAAAGATATTTGGCAATCGTTGTTAATCACACATCAAGGTAATAGCCAAGTAAAGGATAATAAAATTGATCTTCTTGTTCAACAATATGAACAATTTACTATCCTTGAAGAAGAATCTATTGATAGCGGTTTTGCTAGATTTAACACTATTATTACTAGTCTTAAAGCTCTTGATGAAGGTTTCTCTAGCAAGAACTATGTTAGGAAGTTTCTTAGGGCTCTACATCCTAAATGGAGAGCAAAGGTCACGGCGATTGAAGAATCGAAAGATTTGTCATCACTAGCTCTAGACGAGCTTATCGGCAATCTAAAAGTACATGAAGTAGTCATGGAAAAAGATTCTGAAATTTATAGAGGCAAAAAGGAAAGAGTTAAGTCTATTGCCTTGAAAGCTAAGAAAGAGTCTAGTGATGATGAAACTTCGACATCTGAAAGCGATGACGAAGAATATGCTATGGCTGTAAGGAACTTTAAAAAGTTTCTTTAGAAGCTAAGGTAAAATAGTTAGGCATACCAAGGAGATGAAAAGAAAGTCATTCCGACAATAGATCTGGAGAAGAAAGGAAAGAGTGACTGGAAATTTTTTAGATGCGGTGATCAAAATCATCTCATTGGTGATTGTCCAAAACCATCTCGTAACAAATATCAAAAGGCCTTCATCGGAGGTTCTTGGAGCGATATTAAAAATGACGTCGAAGATAAAAACCAACGATGAAACTTGTCTCATGGCTCAATCGCCGAATGAGGTAACTCTTAACTCTTCTCATTATAGTGATAATGCATCTTCTTTTGATAATGGTAGTATGCAAATAGAATACGATAGCTTATGTGAAATTAGCTTTAAAATCATTAACAAGAATAAAACTTTGAAAACTAAAATAGATCCTTTAGAAAAAGAAATTTTAGAATTGAACAAGAAAATTAAGAAACTTGAGAGAAGTAAAGAAATTAAGATTGTGTGTAAGTCATGTGATGAACTTCAATTAGAAAACGCCAAACTTAAAGAAACTCAAGTTAAATTTGATAAAAGTGCTAATTCACTAAGAGAAATGTTAAATAATCAAAAGTCACCTAGTTGTTGTTAAAATAGAGTCTAGGATTTGATGATAGTAAAGCGTCAACAAGCGGAACTAAAAACATGAGTTTCGTTGGATCGTCCGCTGAAAAAGGCAGGGACGGATCCACCATAAAGATGCACGGATCCACCTTACCTAGATCCGTAAGTCGCATCTATGGCGAAAAAGGGACAAAACATTCTTTTAGTCCTCCTCATGTGTTCTAGATCTGGATTTGTCTATTATAGGAGAAAAATAAATACATAATAGCATTGATAAGTCAAAGAAACCGTCTTTTAAAACCATCTCATAAAAGCGGTATAGGTTATGTCAAAACCGAGTCTAGATCGAAAGTCACTCCACCTAGACAGGAACATTCATTTCTCAACCATGATAACAACACAACCTCAATTGGAGAAAACTCTAGACAAGCAATTCATCTAAAACTTTTACCCTGTGAATTGGAAACAATCAACCAAAAATTAAGGTTCGTACATAGGGGAATTTGTATCCTTTTAAATATCCTAACAATTGCAACATTGCAAGGGATGTAAAACACTAACATTTTCAGACCATGGATTAATTGGGGACCAAACACTTGAATTTGTTTTTGTATGAAATAGGTATGCTTAAGAACATGCTTGGAACCGAGATAACGTGGAACAAAGATAGTGGTTTGGCTCCAAAATATATGTACAAGTACCAAGAGTGTATTTCTCTACATACACAGCTCACGACGGAGGTAATGTGTTTTTAGAAGTAATTTAAAAGCGAAATATCATAGGCAAAGGTACAATCTCATTGAGACTCTCTTAATATATATAATGTTAGTAACACGTAGATAACTTAGCTTTTAACTTACTTAGTGTCGGTCAAATCTGTGACAATAAGTGTCAAGTCTTATTCACTGAAGAAGGTCGTGAAATAATTAAAGATGGTAAAATCATAGGAAATGGGATTAGGAAAAATGGTTTATATGTAATGAAATTAGGAAATAAGTCTCAAGACAAATTATGTCTCGCCACAGTAGTAGATAACTCTACCTTATGGCATAGAAGACTTGGTCACGCAAATATGCGTTTAATTCAATCGTTGTCATCTTAAGAATTAGTTAAAAACTTACCTAAGCTAAAATATGATAAACATTTTTGTGATACTTGTAAAATTAGGAAGCAAGCTCATGCAAGTCATAAAGCTAAAAATATGGTTTCTACTAAAAGATGTTTAGAATTATTACATATGGACTTATTTGGTCCATCGGCAATTAAAAGCTATGGAGGTAATCTATACACATTAGTTGTAGTAGATGATTATTCTAGGTATACATGGACTAGATTTCTAAAGACTAAAAATGAAGCTTTTAAAAAATTTGAAATATTAAGTAGAAAAATTCAAAACCAACTAGGTAGTTCTATATAACAACCCGTAATTTACATCAATGTAAATATCCATCTATTAAATTAGATGCACTGTAATATCCATCTATTATATATACCACTTTTTTACAGGGAAATTTTTGCTATATCTTCATTATGCAGCGTAGTTTGGATCTTAAAGCTAAACGAGCTCAAGCAATCCTCTAAACAATGCATTCATATATTATGTTTATATCATGTAAACATTCGAATTTGTCAAGTCTATATCTTAATTTATTTTTATTCAAGTTACTTTATCCGTTTGTTAACGTTCTTTTTTCAATAAAGTTATATCAAAAAACAAGCATTAAACGTTAAACGTTTATTCCAAAAACCTAATTTTATGTAATGTATACATATAAAATGAATGTACAAGCCTTTAAAGCATGTTTACAGTATCAATACAAACCATTTGACATATTCTTTTCCTCCTGAGAATTCACAGTTACAACTTTTAAAAGCTCAGATGTACCAGAGTCAATAATGCAAGAAAGTCAAATTAGGTCATTTTACCTCCTAAATCACTTTGGTTTCTTACTACCACTTTAACACAAAGTACAAGCACTTAATGCATGACTCCTAAACCCTAAACTTGAACCCTAAGTCATCTAAAACCCTAATCTAAAACCCTAAACCCTAAACAAAACCCTAATTTCATTTTAAAACCCTAAACCTTAATCCTAACACTAATCCCAAACCTTAGTCTATCCTAAACCCTAACCCTAACTCAATCTAAAAGTCCAAAACCCTAAACCGAACCCTAAACCAACCTGATACCCATTTTCACCCATTTTTAAACCAAGCACCCATCCAAGGACCTCCATGACCTAACCCTTATGTCACCAAGTAGATTACAAGCACCTTATTCACCTCCCTTGCTCATCAAGTTTTCAACATCACCACCTTGTCACCCTTTCTATGCCACGGCTAAACCAACACCCCACAACTCATCATAGCTAGTTTCTAGCTCTTCCTACTCACCACCTAGCATCCCTTAGTCACCTTAAACTAGCCTTGACACTAATCAAATACCAAAACTTGGCCAACAAGGGTCTTGAGCCCTATAAATAGCCAAATCCATGCACCCTTTCAAATCATCCCTCAAAACTCATCTCACACACTCAAATGGAGTTCTAACCATTCCCTAGCAGCAATAAAAGATCAAGATAAGTCCCTAAGCTTAGAATATAAGCCAAGAAGCAAGAAAAAACTAAATCCACTCTTATGATACCCCAAACCCTTTGGATTATAAGGAAGACAAGATTTTATCCTAAGATTTAGGATTTTTAATTGTTTTCTTCAATTTTCTAGTTTAAGCTTATCATGTAATGGCTTTAATGCCAAATTTTATGTTTTATCCCTTATAATGGATTTAACATTATTTTCATTTGTTGTATTAACGATGGATGTCCATTGTGTAAACTGTATATGTGTGCATTTGTGATTGCCATATATATATTTGCTTGCCTACTAACTTTGTTTTGTAGCATCCATAGCTCGATTACTTGGTGCCCCAAGCAAGGGGGAGTATACACCAAGGGGGAGCACTTGTATCTAGTCTTTTTTTTACTTTGCATTTGTTACCAAGTCACTTAGCATTCGTCAAAACAAGACGTGCAAGGAAGGCCTCTACAACACTTTTTGCTTCGACAAAAAGGGGGAGAAGAAATGTAAACTCATCCACTAAATACTTATTTAGTAACTTTTAAATAAGCATGAGTTTATATTTTGTCATCATCAAAAAGGGAGAGATTGTTAATACAAATATTCGCGCAAAAATGATATTTATATTTAATGATCTTCATGTTTTGATAATAAGAAATATAATGTCAACTCGGTAAAAGTGTAAGTAAACAAGTTATTTAGTCCAAAATATTTAGCTTTGACTTCCGACAAATCACTTAAGGTATGAATATGGCATTATTAAACGTAGTTAATGATCAAAAAAAATATTATTATTTGCATAAACATTTCTAATTAAATGATTTAAGTTAACATTATGATTAATTATAAGCTAGTTATATTAATCATGTAGACAAAAATAAGATTAACCATAAGTGGAAATAATCTTTTCAAATCTAGAAAATCTTTCCTTATTCATGATAAGAAATATTTTCTTCTAGAAGAATCTATTAAACTCGTTTACTAAGAACAAAATAAATATATCTAATCCACCTGAAACCAAGGTGTTCAATCAAGTGAACAAGAGACGGGTATATTTAAGGATTAGATCTAAAAATAATAAGCTAAAAAATAAGCAATCGAAAATAAGCTAAAATAAGCTCACTCAAAAAGCTCTAAATCAAAAACATGATAAAATAAGCTAGTCTAAGTAAGCTATTAAAGAAGCTTATTAGAATATAATCTTAAGAGATCGGATCCAAAAATAAGCTATAAGCATGAGCTTATTTGGAAATAAGCAAAAGAAAATGAGTAGAAGAATAAGCATAAAGAAAAGTAAAAAAGTAAATAAGCATTAATAAAAACCAACCTTAAAATCAACATCTTCATTCATGAAAAATAAGCCAATACAATAAGTTGAGAATAAGCTAAAAAGCTTTTATAATAATAAGCTAAACTATTCTACTCCTAAAACTACACTACAACTACTAGGTGAAAATACCTACTAAATCTCCCACCCCTTTGTTGCTGCGTCTGTTGATTTATATAGTCTTAAAGTGGGAGGGGCAACTTTGTCATTTCAGGGCTCTAACCAATCACAACCCAAGATCTAAGGGTATTTTAGACCTTTTGCATGCCAGCTAATGATTTCTGGAACCTTGTACAACCTGACGCGTTAATTCTTGGATCCACCAATCCCATAATACCACGTGTGCTTCTAGATCATTCTTCTCGTACTGACAACCTCGTAACCGCCACCTGCAATACTATGAACAGTACCTCGTACTTGTATTTATGTTAGATTTGGTGGCGCCTCCGCCACGTGGCAACACCCTATTGGTCAGCCGCCATGACGTGGCACGCCACGTGGTAGGTTAACGACCGTTCAACCACCACCAGACCACCAGTTAACGGCGGTCAACGGCAGCGGTCAACGGTGGCCAGCGACGGTCAACGATGGTCAACGGTGGCAGACCACCATCGACCACCGCCAGACCTTCGTCGGACCTCCGCCGGACCACTGCCGGAATAGTGGTCTGGCCGGGTCAACGACGGGTCGGGGCCGAGTCATGTCTGGATCGGGTCAGGTCTGGATCGGTTTGTGGGCCGGGTTGGGTCGCCACGTGTTAGTGCCACGTCAGCATGTGGGACCCACTAGCTGACGTGTTAGCCAATGTGGCTAGACACGTGGCTAGACACGTGGCTAGCCATGTGGCGTTGACGAGGCGTGAGGGGGATAAACCCCTCTGCAGTTATCGAACCCATGACCTTAAGGCTGAAACCTTTAGGGGCACCACCTTGCCAACTATGCTAAGCACAGCTTCATTTATAATATGGGAAATTTAATATAAAACCCCTTCTTAATTTGGTCCAGGTTAATTTACTTAGAAAGGTTTAAACAAGGACGAAAAAGGTTCAAAATAAAAAGGTTCAAATATGAAAGGCCGGTACCATTGGACTCGTAATTTCGTGCTCTTTCTAATGGTGTGATCGAGGAATATTCACGACTTCGTTTAAACCTCGATAAACGTGAAAATGTCATCGAAAGTCACTCGAAAGTTACCGTTTTTGCTTTGTTTTCAATCCTTTGTACCTGTAAGACATAAAAAAACAATACAAACATATTTTCAACATATGTATCCATATTTTAGTGTTTTAGTCCGTTTATTAGCATTTTTCAGGGTACAAATGATGTGTGTTTTAGCACACATCAAAGCCATAGTGTTATTATTGTTAGCCGTGGGTTTTGGCTTATATTTGAGGGAGTATGAGTGTCTTTCTTGTAAATGGGAAGTGTATGAGTTAGTTACATAAGACTTTCTATTTATAGAACTTGGCAAGACCTAATACAACCTTAAACTAATACCATGGGGTGATAGTGGTTTAGGGTACATTGCAAAAGAGCTCTCCTCCTCCCAAGACCAACCCATGACTAAAATGAGGGTGTAGGGTACCATGACAAGCCAATTTATGGAAACATAGGATAAGTGTGTACTTGTGTATGGTTTACAACATGCAATGGAAGAGTTAGTGGGGAGTTTTAGATTTAATTCATGTGAATACATGTTGGATCCAGTTTTACTAGTTTATAAATAAGGAAATGAGTAAATTTTTGGGTATTGGGTATAATAGTGGGTATTGGTTTGAGTGTAGATGGGTATTGGTGCTTCCGGGTACGCCTAAACGTAATTTATTGCAAAACGTAAGCGTTTTACGTAACCAACAAAAATAAATTATTAAAAGTTATAAATTATACTCTTAATAATCATATAACACTTGCTTGATGTAAACTTTAACTTGTTTGGTGTCCGTTTACATTGAACGTTGATTTTTAGTTTACGTGATTTAACTATAAGATAATAATTAAAAGCGAACGTGTAAAACTCTAAAAGTAAATAATAGAATTAATTGAGTATGGAAATGACCTGAAATAACGGATTGTTACATGTACAATTATCATGGAAAACAATATTATTGCCCTAAGCTTATGACATCGAAGCCTTAGGTTAATCAATAACCACAAAAAATTGCCCCAACGGGTATCTTTGCCAAAACACCCATAAAGTTATTCAAATGTGTGTTATTGGTTACCGACAGTATAGGTATACCAATGGGGAGTCCAGTCCCAAATAGATCTATTCACAGCATTCGCGCTTACCTCGACGAGTAATTAACGGTTCATGATAGTGGGGACTTAATGGCAAAAGTAGGGACTTAGGCAATAATGCATTCATGGTTTATAGCATGTATTTCCCTCGCGGGTTTATAAAACAATTAAAAGATTGAATGCGAGGCTATGAACTCACCTTAATAGTACATGGAAATCTGATTGGTGGCAAAAGTATATGAAATGAAAGTAACGGCTTTGTCACACAACCTGGGTAATATGTCAAGTCTTAGTTTGATTAGATATGTTTTATGTCATAATAAAATATAACTTTGATTGATTTATTATGGAAATATTGTATCACTGTTCAGGCCATCATAATTCAGAGGTCATGTAGTAAACGTTTGAGGAGCCAGGACACTTTAAATCGTAAATCCAGCAAACTCGTCAAAATGTATACTCAAATGAAACCCCTTACATGAAGCTCCCTAGTAATTTGATACATTATAGTTTAAAGTTTCTTCAAAAGCTAGAATAATTTATATATATTTTTATAAATAATATAAAAATATTATAGTTTATCAGTTAGCAAAATTGGTAATATATACCCCTGGTTTATAAACTTTTACAAGTTTAGTCCTTTATATATAAAGTATATATAATTTAAACCTTTAACTTTGAAACTTGGCAAAATAGGTCCTTACAGTTATATCTTTAAGAAAATGACATTTTCAGCCCCTTTAGTTATAAATTTTAGAAAGTTACAATATATACGCCTATGCATGGAAACTTTTGCAAAACAAGTCCAAAAAGCCATGCAAGGTTATTTTAAGATTCCAAATGATATTTGTAGGTTATAGCTTATTAGTATAAGCTAAAATAAGATGTTTTAACGTAACAAAAGTTTAGAAAAAGGATTTGTTAGCCAAAAAATCAAAACGGGTCATTTTTAGGGTTTTTACCAAAAACACATGGGTTTGAGGATTCAAAGCTTCAAAGAAGAGTTCATATATGATTTTAAGAGTATTATGAAAATTATTAGACAGAGTATAAGCTTATGGAACAAGATCTTAGGCTTACTTGAGCTAAAATGGGTAGAAATTAGGGTTTCGGGTTCGTACGCTTAGTAACGACTTCAAGGCTATGTTTTTATTAATTATTGGCTTCTATTCTGAGCTTAAGGACTTCTCTTGATCTTCTATTGCTGCTATGGAAGGCTAGAATTCCATTTGAGGGTATGAGATGAGATGTGTGAGATGAAATGAAATGAAAGGGGTGTTCGGCTATTTATAGCCTTCAAGGAGCCTTAGTGACCAAGTTTACTCATTTGATTAGTGTCAAGGCTACCTTAGCTGAATCATGGAAGCTAGAATGATGAGTAGGAAGAGCTAGAAGACTAGCTAAGCAAGGTGGAAGGATTTTGGGGTGTTTGTGTGGTTCGGCTAGGAAAAGGAAGACAAGGAGGTGATGGAGGTGCTTGTAAGCTACTTGGTTGCTTGCTTGGTGATGTCATAGAGGTGCTTGAGGTGCTTGAGGTGCTTGGTTGCTTTAAAAATGGGTCAAAATGAAAGAAAAGGGTGTCGGGTTCATTTTATTTTAGGTTAGGGTTTTTAAGTGTTTAGATCGAGTTAGGGTTAGGGTTTAGGATAGATTAAGGTTTAGGATTAGTGTTAGGATTATGGTTTAGTGTTTAGGATTAGGGTTTAGGGCTTAGTTTTAGGTTTTAGGGTTTAGTTTTAAGGTTTAAGTGAAATTAGGGTTTAGGGTTTTGTTTTATGGTTTAGGGTTTTAAATCATGGATTAGGGTTAAGATTAGGGATAGATTAGGGTTTAGGAGTCATGAATTAAGTACTTGTACCTTGAGCTAAAGTGGTATAAAGTTTAAACATGGTTTAGAAGCTTAAATGACCTAATTAGGTTTTTAGGCATTATTGACTTGTACATTGAGCTTAAATGAGTTGTACATTGACTTGGAGGGAAAATATGATTCAAATATTGTGCATTGTACACTTGTACACATGCTTGAAGGTTTGCACATTCATTTTTATAAGTATACATTACATATAATTAGGGTCTTGATGTAAACGTTAACGTTTAATGCTTGTTTTGAAATAACATTTTGAAAAATACGTTAAATGGATAATGTACTTGGTAAAAATGATATAAAGATATAGAATTGACGTATTAGGATGTTTATATGACATAAACATAGATATAGATGGCATTGATAGAGGTTGCGTGAGCTCGTTTACTTTAGAGATGCAAGTTACGTTGCATAATGAGATAAAGCAAAAAAATTCCCTGTAAGAAGGTGATATATTTATAATAGATGGATATTACATTGCATCTAATTTAATAGATGGAAAATTACATTGATGAAAATTACGGGTTGTTATAGTCTCCCTCCCTTAAAAGAAATCTCGTCCCAAGATTTAGTTGGATGCTAGAGTGATGTTTGAAAACAGATGTGGATACTTGGCAAGAATTTAATCTTCGCGTTCCCATGTAAATTCTGGTCCTCTTTTAGAGTTCATCTTACTTTGACTATAGGAATACGACTTTGTTTCAGTTACTTGACTTCTTGATCCATAATCTCCACTGGTTCTTCCACAAAGTTGAGTTTGTCATCGAGCCGAAGCTCTTTCATTGGAATGACAAGGGATTCGTCAGATAAACATTTCTTTAGATTAGAAACGTGGAAAGTATTGTGGACATTCCTGAGCTCTTTAGGAAGCTCTAGTTTGTATGCCACTGGACCAATCCGTTCAAGGATTTTAAATGGTCCAATGTACCGGGGATTAAGCTTTCCTCGTTTTCCAAATCGGATGATTCCTTTACGAGGTGATACTTTCAACATAACACGATCTCTAACTTGAAATTCTAAAGGCTTCCCTCTTATATTGGTATAACTTCTTTGTCGATCTCTTGCAGCTTGCATGCGTTGTCGAATTTGCACTATCTTCTTAGTGATTTCATGGATTATTTCTGGTCTTGTAAGTTGAACGTCTCCAACTTCGGCCCAGCAAACAGGTGATCTGCATTTTTGACCATAGAGTGCTTCAAACGGTGCTGCCTTAATATTGGCATGATAACTATTATTGCAGGAAAATTCTTCCAATGGTAAGTGTTTTTCCCATCCTTTTCCAAAGTCTATAACACAGGCTCGAAGCATGTCTTTGAGCATTTGAATGGTCCTTTCACTTTGTCCATCGGTTTCGGGATGATATGCCGTACTCATGTCTAATTGAGTACCCAAGGCACTTTGTAGTGATTGCCAGAATCTGGATGTGAAATGACTGTCACGATCCGAGATGATGGATATTGGCACACCATGCCGGGAGACTATTTCTTTGATGTACAACCTGGTAAGGGTTTCCATACTATCTGTCTCTCGGGTAGGTATGAAATGTGCAGATTTTGTAAGGCGATCGACAATGACCTAAATTGTGTCATGTCCGTTTGATGTTTTGGGAAGTTTTGTAACGAAGTCCATTGTTATTCTTTCCCATTTCCACATAGGAATCTCTGGTTGTACCAGTAAGCCGGATGGCTTCTGACATTCTGCCTTAACTCTAGAACATGTCAAACATTTGCCAACATATTCCGCGATGATTGCCTTCATGTTAGGCCACCAATAGAGTTTCTTTAGATCCTGGTACATTTTGTTAGAACCTGGGTGAATGGAGTACTTCGATTTATGAGACTCATGCATGATTAAGTCTCTCAAACCACCAAAAAGTGGTAGCCAACTTCGATTTTTCATACAACGAGTTCCATCAGGACGAATTTCAAATGATTTATCCATCCCTCGTAGGTTTTCGGCTTTGATGTTTTCTTTCTTGATTGCTTCGGTTTGAAATTCAAGGATTTGAGTTGGTAATTTTGGGTGAAGGGTCATGATCAATGATCTGATTCGGACTGGGTTGATTTGTTCCTTTCGGCTTAAGGCATCTGCTATGACATTTGCATTTCTAGGGTGATAACGAATCTCACAATCATAATCTGCAAGCAATTCTAACCAACGGCGTTGTCTCATGTTCAATCTTTTTGATCAAGGATGTGATGAATACTTTTATGATCAGTGAACACAGTACATTTGGTGCCATACAGATAGTGTCTCCAAATTTTAATAGCGAACACTACTGCTCCTAATTCGAGATTATGTGTGGTATAGTTTTCTTCATTAGGCTTAAGTTGTCAGGATGCATATGCAATAACCTTCTCTCTTAGCATTAACACTGCTCCCAGACCTTGATGGGATGCATCACAGTAGACAATAAAATCATCATTTCCTTTGGGTAATGCTAAGATTGGAGCTTCACAAAGTTTTTGTTTTAGCAATTGGAAAGCCGTCTCTTGGCCTTCGCCCTAGATATACTTCTTGTTTTTCTGGGTTAATTCAGTCAAAGATTTGGCAATCTTTGAAAAATCTTTGATAAATCTCCAATAATAGCCGGCAAGTCCTAAAAATTGACGAACTTTCATGGGTGTAGTGGGAGATGCACAGTTCTTAGCTGCTTCAATCTTGGCGGGGTCAACATGAAGTCCTTGACAATTAATTAGATGTCCAAGAAATTGCACGATACGAATCCAAAAATCACATTTGGAGAACTTGGCATACAACTTCTCTTTCTTGAGTAATTCTAGGATTATTCTCAGATGATTTGTGTGTTCTTCTTTGTTACGAGAGTAGATGAGAATATCATCGATGAACATTATGACAAATTTATCCAAGTATGGTTTACACACACGATTCATGAGATCCATAAATACAGCAGGTGCGTTAGTTAAACCAAATGGCATAACTTGAAATTCACAGTGTCCGTATCTTGTTTTGAAAGCAGTCTTAGGAATATCTTCATCCCTCACTCTCAGTTGATGATAACCTAATCTTAGGTCGATTTTTGAGTAGACACTCAAAGCTTGAAGTTGGTCGAATAAGTCATCGATTCTGGTTAATGGGTAACGATTCTTTACAGTAAGTTTATTCAACTCCCGATAATCGATACACATTCTGAAAGATCTGTCTTTCATTTTAACAAATAAGACAAGAGCTCCCCAAGGTGAAGTACTTGGTCGGATAAAACCTCGATCTGATAATTCTTGAAGTTGATCAGATTATTCCTGCATTTCTGAAGGAGCTAATCTATAGGGTGCTCGGGCTACATGTGATGTTCCTGGGATTAAATCGATTTAGAATTCTACTTGGCGAACGGGAGGAAGGCCAGTTAGATTTTCAGGAAAAACTTTCGGAAATTCTCTGACTACTGGTATATCTTCTAGTCGTTTCTCATCCGACTTCTTCTCCATTACTTGGATTATGAAAACTTGACAACTATGGAAAACTAGAAGGGGGGGTTGAATAGTTTATCGCTTTTTAAATTTAAGTTTTATGTATGTTTGTAAAACTTAGATTCGACCACCGTCGATTGGGATGTGGACGACTTTCTCGTCACAGATGATTCTAGCATGATACTTGGATAACCAATCCATACCAATGACAACGTCGAAACTACCGAGTTTAATTGGCATGAGATCAATTTCGAAAGGTTGATTTAACAAAGTTAGGGTGCAACCCTGGATAACGGTGTTTGTGCTTACTAGGTTTCCGTCAGCCATTTCGATATCGTAAAAGGTATCTATTGTAATAGGCGGGATATTTAGCATAGAGGCAAGAGATGTGGATATGAAGCTTTTATCGGCTCCGGAATCAAATAATACTCTAGCTAAATGCTAGTTTAGGAGAAACATACCCGTAACTACGTTCGGGTCTTGATGAGCTTTCCTATCCCTTAGCATGTAGGCTCTTCCCTGGGCATTGATGTTGGTCTTTCGGCACTGATTTGTATAATGCCCTTTTTCTCCACATGCATGACAAATAACAGTCACTGGTAGTTGATTACTTCCAATGGCTGGCCTCTTGTTTCGGCAGTTCTTGGTCAAATGGCGTACCTTGTTCCAAGTATTACACTTAATAGTACAAGGTTCGGTGTGATAGAGATTACATTTTCTACATAATGGGAGGTTTTCGACATACCTATTGTTCTCGGCAGAGTAGGCAGCATACGCTTTTGTCGCTTCTTGCCTTCGATTCTGTTGTGGTTGGTGATTATTATAGTGGTTGTTAGTGTTGGTGTTACGGTAGTTGTTGTTGTTGCGGTAATTGTTGTTGTTGTTGAAAGTTCTTATGTCGTCAAACTTTCGTTTATGATCACTTGATACTTGCACCGGAGTATGCTTTGTTACCTGATCCATTAGCCTTTGGGCTATGTTAATGGCTTCTTCTAAAGTTTGAGGCTTCGAGGCGGTAACATTTCCTTCAATACTTCTAGGTAATCCTCCGATAAAGGCTTCCAGGAGTTTCTCGGTGTTTGGTACCATGTTCGGGCATAAGACTGCTAATTCTTGGAATCTTCTAACGTAAGGTTTGAGATCATTTCCCTTTACAGTTAGATTGTAAAGTTCATCTTCCATCTTTCTGACTTCAGTTCGAGGATAATACTTGTTTGTTAAGAGCCTTTTCAATTCAGTCCAGGTGATTTGATTTGATTGATCTACTCCCATAGGTTGGGCGTATGCATTCCACCAGGACACGACATCATCAGTAAGGGTACCAGTAGCAAATGTTACTTTGTTTTCCTCGATACATTTGCTTGGAGAGAATACTGATTCAGTCCGTTCAAACCAGCGGATGAGGCCAACTGCTCCTTCCGTACCATTGAAGTAGAAAGGTTGACAGCTTATGAACTCTTTATAGTTTCCTGTTTTTGCTACAGGAGTTCCAGTAGGTTCGGTGTTCCTGTTGGGATTACTAGTACCTGCCTTGTTTGCAGCTTGTGCTTCTAGAGCCGCAGTGACACTGTCAGCAACTAGTTTCTTAATGGTAGCTTGAGTCATGGCTGGTGCTTTAGATGTTGACGTCCTTTTGGGAGGCATTCTATCAACATAAGACAACACGTAATAAGAATGATATCACAAGTCTTAAAATGATTACAGTGCAAAATTAAAACATTATCACCAATTGTGATTCGAAAATCATAGATAGTTCATATTAAATAAGTATCTATGATTTATTTAGAAGTCAGGGTATGATTCATAATGATGATGACGGAGATGATGATGCAAGAGAGATAAGTCGGTATTATATAACGGGATTGCCATTGTATTATATTAAGAACAACTTGCCTTTGTACTATACATAGTCAAGATTTGACAAGTGTTTTTTTTATACCACACATCCCGTGGCTAGGTTCTAATAAAAGCGATAACTAAGATCTAATCTAATAGTCCGATGGTCCTTCTTGGCTGATCTTGAGTTCATTGATGGCATTCAGAAAGACTTTCCTTATCTTCTTGATGACGAATCTGGATATCGTTGATGATGTGTTCTAGATCAGTAATTCTGAAGCGAGCCAGAGAAATTTTGTGGTTATTTCCCATCTGCTTCTTCTGAAGTTTAGAAATTTGAGCACGAGCTTGTTGGAGTTCTGCTTCTAGATTGTCAAAGTCTTGTTGGATAATCACCCGACCTTTTCCGAGTCCTTCGATTTTGTCTTCTATGTATTCAATACGGTCGAGAGAAAGTTCATCTAGATGATTCAAGATTTCCTCAATTTGCTCCTCGTGACGTTCCAGACTTGTCTTACGAGAGCTTTCTCCTATCTCAAAGTCTTGAGGTAGGGCAGAAGTAGATGAGGATGATACATCACAACCTCGTTTCTTTGGTGGTAGTAGTTCCTCGGGAAGAAAGAATTCTTGAGGATTAAGCATTGATGATTGAGGTATAATAGTTGGAGGTGGGATAGGTGATTTTTCAGCATAGAATGCTTGCATAACTTTCATGTAAGGATCATCATGAAAGAGCGAAAAAGTTGGTGAAACTATTAGAATTACGCCAAATGAGTTAGAAGAGCTAGAATAAGTTTTTCTCGGTGAAGCTGGGACATAGTCCGGAGAAGCCGGGATAAAGTCTGGAAAGTTAGAGGAAAAAGCATCCTCAATACCGGAAGTAAGATGGTTGGGAGAAGACATCGTTCTGTTAATAACCCAGCGGTAAATAACATAAGTTATTTATATAATAGTATAATAGTTATGTATCTTTTCATACTATTCGGGAGATGTAGTGGCACGGAGGACTTTCTTGACTAGAAAAAGAAAAGTAGTTATAGTTAAGGTTTTAACCTTGTTCTCTATAACCGTGGCTCTGATACCAATCTATAACACCCCCATTTTTACATATAGCAGCGGAAGCTAATCTGGGGTATTATTTCATAGTACAACAGTCATAATCATAGAAAACGAATCGTAAAGAGACGTTTTTAAAAGATAAGTTATCATTCATTTATTCATCAGAGTTTTTACAAAAAGTGAGGTCCCAAAATCTACATGAAAACATAAAGTTTGAATGATAACAGTTTAGCCATCTTCAAGTCCGTGCCACTTCGTGCCATAAGATGTTCAGTTACCTGAGATAAACATGATAAAAAGTCAACACAAGTTGAGGAAATTCTTAGGTTTAAAGTAAAGTAGTTGAATCAAGGTTCAATAGTGGGGTTATGGTATTATCCCATGTTTGTAATAATTGCATGCATGTACAATTATCATAGAAAACAATATTATTGCCCTAAGCTCATGACACCGAAGCCTTAGGTTAAATAATCACAAATAATTTGCCCCAACGGGTGTCTTTGCCAAAACACTCGTAAAGTTATTCAAATGTGTGCTATTGGTTACCGACAGTATAGGTACACCAACGGGGAGTCCAGGGGGGGGGGTTTTTTTTTCCCAAATAGATCTTTTCACTGCATTCACGCTTACCCGACGAGTAAGTAACGGTTCACGGATAGTCGGGACTTAATGGCCAAAAATAGGGACTTAGGCTAATAATGTATCAGGATTGCATACAGACATATTACTTGCGTTCATGTTTAGAGCATGTATCCCCTTCGCGGGTTTATGAAAACATTTAAAAGATTGAATGCGAGGCTATGAACTCACCTTAACAGTACATGGAAATTTGATTGATGGCAAAAGTATATGAAATGAAAGTAACGGCTTCGTCACACAACCTGGGTAATATGTCAAGTCTTAGTTTGATTGGATATGTTTTATGTCATAATGAAATATCATTTTGATTGGATTTATTATGGAAATATCGTATCACTATTCGGGCCATCATAATTTAGAGGTCATGTAGTAAACGTTCGAGGAGCCAGGACACTTTAAATCGTAAATCCAGCAAACTCGTCAAAACGTATACCCAAATGAAAAGCCCTTACATGAAGCTCCCTAGTAATGTGATATATTATAGTTTTAAGTTTCTTCAAAAGCTGGAATATCTGATATGTTTTTATAATTAGTAAAAATATAATATTTTATAAGTTTGCAAAATTGGCAATATATACCCCTGGTTTATAAACTTTTACAAGTTTAGTCATTTATATATAAAGTAGATATAATTTAAACCCTTAACTTTGAAACTTGGAAAAATAGGTCCTTATAGTTATAACTTTAAGAAAATAACATTTTCAGCCCCTTTAGTTATAAATTTCAGAAAGTTACGATATATACCCCTATGCATGGAAACTTTTGCCAAACAAGTCCAAAAAGCCATGCAAGTTTATTTTAAAATTCCAAATGATATTTTCAGGTTATAGCTTATTAGAATAAGCTAAAATAAGATGTTCTAACGTAACAAAAGTTTAGAAAAAGGATTCGTTAGCTAGAAAATAAAAACGGGTCGTTTTTACTGTTTTTATCAAAAACACATGGGTTTGAGGATTCAAAGCTTCAAACAAGAGTTCATACATGATCTTAAGAGTATTATGAACATTATTGTACATAAAATAAGCTTATGGGACAGATTTAGGCTTACTGAGCTAAATGGGTCGAAATGGGGTTTTCGGGTTTGTATGCCTAGTAACGACTTCAAGGCTTCATTTTTCTTGATTATTGGCTTCTATTCTGAGCTTAGGGACTTCTTTTAATCTTCTATTACTGCTATGGAAGGCTAGAATTCCATTTGAGGGTATGAGGTGAGATGTGTGGGATGAAATGAAATGAAAGGGGTGTTCGGCTATTTATAGCCTTCAAGGAGCCTTAGTGACCAAGTTTACTCATTTGATTAGTGTCAAGGCTACCTTAGCTGAATCATGGAAGCTAGAATGATGAGTAAGAAGAGCTAGAAGATAGTAAGGCAAGGTGGAAGGATTTTGGGGTGTTTGTGTGGTTCAACTAGGAAAAGGAAGACAAAGAGGTGATGGAAGTGCTTGTAAGCTACTTGGTTGCTTGATTGGTGATGTCATAGAGGTGCTTGAGGTGCTTGATTGCTTTAAAAATGGGTCAAAATGAAAGAAAATGGTGTCGGGTTGGTGGAGGTTCTTGTAAGCTACTTGGGTGGCTGCTTGGTAAGTCATAGATGTGTTTGGTTGCTAGCTTGGGTGTAAAAATAGGTTAAAATTATGGTTTAGTGGTGAGGATTAGGGTTTAGGTCTTAGTTTTAGTTTTAGGGTTTAGTTTTTAGTTGAAATTGAAATTAGGGTTTAGGGTTTTGTTTTATGATTTAGGCTTTTAAAACCTGGATTAGGGTTAAGATTAGGGATAGATTAGGGTTTAAGAGTCATGAATTAAGTACTTGTACCTTGTGTTAAAGTGGTGTAAAGTTTAAACGTGGTTTAGGAGCTTAAATGACCTAGTTTGACTTTCTTGCATTATTGATTTGTACATTATGCTTTAGAAAGTTGTAACTTGATTCAGGAGGGTAATGTGGTGCATTGATACTTGTACACATGCTTTAAAGGCATGTACTTTCATTTTATATGTATATATTACATATAATTAGGGTTTTGATGTAAACGTTAACGTTTAATGTTTGTTTTGAAATAACGTTTTGAAAAGTACGTTAAATGGATAATGTACTTAGTAAAAATGATATTAGGATTTTAAATAAGATATAAACATAGATATAGATGGCATTGATAGAGGTTGCGTGAGCTCGTTTACTTTAGAGATGCAAGTTACGTTGCATAATGAGATAAAGCAAAAAATTTCCCTGTAAGAAGGTGATATATTTATAATAGATGGATATTACATTGCATCTAATTTAATAGATGGAAAATTACATTGATGAAAATTGTGAGTTGTTATATGAGTCTTGACCTTTATTGTGTAGATCAACATTAGATATTCGAGGAATACTCTTATTACAGGATAAGAAGTGGTCAATGATAAGCTTGGTAAAGCAAGTATAGATTAGCTTAGACATCTTATATGGCCTTGAAGTTCTATCTACTGTTTTCCATTTTAATTCGTCCCAAATTAATGACGCGTAATCTAAATTTACAGAGTGAACAATACCCCAAAGTATTTCAAGTATTAGAAGTCTAGCATTATCATAGCTTGTGTCTTTTCCTGTAAGACTTCTGTTGAGAACACTCAGAATAGCTCTCTATGGTTGACGAAGTTTTGTGGCAACAAAGGTTGAGACTGATGTCATCTTAGCCTCTAGATCTTCATCATATCCAAGTGTCATGATAAAAGGCATAATTGTTTTTTCAATGGGAGGTTTGGTATAAAGTTTGTTGGTAATGGGTGGAGGCATCTGTAAGATAGTGTAGAGTAGATCAGCATTGAAAGTGAAGTGTTGTGTATCAAGTTGAAATTTGAATGTGTGGTTGTCTGGATTATGAGTGATGGTTGTCCAAAACTGATTTAAGTATATGATAGGTATAGTGGTAGTTAAGGAAACGAGCATTTCTTTTTGTCCATACTTATGTCATTTTTCTTTCTCATGTGCCTTTGTACTTGCTTTTTCTGACACAAGACGTATGCTCTTTTCTTTTCACATATGATTTTTATCTCTCGTTCTATTTTTGTTTATCCTCACTTAAGATTAAGTTCTAGGATACTATTTCTACAAAATAAAATATGGAAGAATGAACGAGAATTTTCTAATTTTCTCATGCACAAAAGTGTTCATCTTAACCAATCATTAAGAAATAGCATCAAATGTGTGAGATAAAAACCTTTTCAAAAACAATTTAATCGCATGAGACTGAGTTTTTCTTTTAGTAAAATAACCTTGAGTCCCGAAGATACACTAATTTGCTAAAGGGATGCATTATCAGCTTTTAGGTGATAACTAGCCCTAATAGCCATCTTGATTTATCATCAACTCTTAGTCAAATTATTTCAATGTAGATTCAAAGAACTTTTTGTCTTTGGAAATTCATTTTGCAAAGGCATTACATTCTTTTGAAATCAAAAGATAATAATGTGTAAAAATCTGTAGCAATAAAGTGTATAAAATCTATACACATCACTACTATTATTTTTGGAAAATATATCAAATAAGATTAAGTGCCTCGGGAATACCACACATAGTACAAGTACTTAGTATAGTAATCCACTCCACTAGTGGGCGAAATCCGAAGATCAATGCATGAGTATTATAAATAATACCCAAGTGCAATGTGGTGAAATTTACTAGAGATATATCTAAATATAACACTTTTAATGTGAAAGATAGTTTATTTCAAAATATTCTTATATCAAGGAAGTATGATCACTAAGTTGCTAACAACGGTTTTCAAATACTCTCAAACATATGCAACTTGAACGATGCTAACAATGTTAGTGAATACCCTAGACTGGAAGCAACCTAGATCGCTGGCGCGTCTTTCGATATAGAAATACTTGTTAAACTATTTTTGACATTTTCACAGATAACATGTAGAAATTGTATTCAATCATGTGAAAGCACAATCAATTTCATATCAAAAGAACATTTTAAGCGCGCGATTAAGAAAGTCAAACTTGGTCAACGGTCAACGACAAAGTCAAAGTCAACCGTCAAAGTCAACCATCAAAGTCAACAGTCAAAGTCACCAGACATGGTCAATCTAAGTCAACGATCTAATCATCTAAGTCCAAGGTCCATGAGTCTAAGTTTACAAGGTACGTGATAATTGTGCAAAATTGACACAAATACATACCGTATTAAACTCATTTTAATAATTTTGTTCATTTTCGTGATTTGAAAAACATTAACACTTTGAAAGTAATTAAGTTTTTGAACACATTTTATTTTTAAACTTTTTGAATTACTTGAAACCTTTGTCTTTTTGATATTTTGAAATTTCGAACTTGTTAAAAATGTTTGATAGGTCAAGGGTCAATCAAGGTTCGTTAAAGTGAGCTCAAAGGTTTGGTCAAGAGAGGTTAAGGTTCGGTCAAGAGAGGTCAAGGGTCAAGGAGCCAAAGGTTCGGTGAACCTTGATATGGTTCGATGACCCCCCTGTTTCGGTGACCTTTGATGGTTTGGTGAACCCCCTATGTCGGTGAACCATTAATGGTTCGGTGACCCCTATGTTTCAGTTAAACCATAAGGTTCGGTTGAACCTCACAAGGTTCGTGAACCTGTCATGATTCGGTGGACCTCATGTTTTACCTGTTCATCAGTTTTTGAACCCTTGTGGTTCAATTAAACAAGCTTCGGTTATACCGAGCTATTGAGCAACAAATCATCCTAACAAACATTTTCACAAACACCTTGTATACACAAGCACATCACAAACAAATGTTACTTATTTTTATGTTCAAACGCACCTTTTTGTGTTCATATAGGGCGAATTACACTAGATTTATACAAGATCATATCTTTTTTAATATAAAACTTAAACATAATTATTCTTAGACATCAGTAGACATGTATAAGTGATAACAACACAACCACAAACAATCTTGATCATTTCTACACCACATTCGCATAGTACAAGCTCAAGAACATTAAAAACACATCAAGATTCAATCTTTATCATTCCAAATTGTTTAATTATCATTCCTAAGCCTATACCAATGATTATTACACACAAACAATCAAGCTTGAACATAAACACCCTAGTTCGCCTATTAACGAGCCAAATTAATGAATTATTTATAAACGAATTAATACTAGTTATTTTACATCATAATCAATAAAAGCCCTGAGGTAATTACAACATTCAAACACTTTTAATTTTGATGAATTCTAAGTCAAAATCATTGATTTTTTGAGCTATGTGAAGAGATGAAGTAATTCCTTTTGCAAGTGTTATAAGAATATGATAATAAACAACTTTTGTTCTTTACCTTTTGATTAAAAATGGTTCTTGTTGGTGTTGTGGTTTGGCTGATTCTACTAGAGCAAGAGGGAGGGTGTAAAATGTTGTTGCTAAGTGTGAGGGAATAAGAGGGTAGGGTCGGTGGTGAGGGGTATATATGGCATAAGTTTTAGCTTTTGGCAATAGCAGTCCCTAGAATTTTAAGTCTCATGTAAACTAAGCATAAAACTTATTAAACGCTCCTAACACCTTAAGGGAGAAACTATTTTGCATCTGAGGTCCTTTGATGTTAAACTTATAAAAAGTTACACTTAATATCCTTAAGATTATACCTATTTTGCAAAACTAGTCCCGGAGTTAATCTTGTTAACTCCCCCTCAAATAATAAACCAATAAAAGTTTTAACACTTTTCTCGATTATTTTTCCTTAACACTTTTTAAAAATTTATTTCTTTGAAAGCACGTTCTTTCCCTCAAGCAAAGACCCATTTTCTATTGAAAGAGCTGTAAAATTTGTTTGAGTGGTCGAATTCCCTTGATTGTTTTTCGTGATGATGAAATTTATTCTGATACTTTCCTTTTGATCATATTTGGAAATTTTCATATTAAAGCTTCCCTCGAACAAAGACCCGTAGTCTAATTAAAGATTTCTTAGATTTGTTTGAGTGTTTGAAATTTCTTGAAAATCTTTTTCAAGTAATCACAAAAACTAATTCTGAATTTATTGCCAGCATTTGAAAATTGTTTAACCAGAGCATGTTTGATAAACACATTTTGAGAAAAATTAAAGATTTCTCTTCTTTTTAAGGACAAAATGCACTGAAATGTACCTTTTCCTTTTAGAAATGCCGGGTTGTGTAGCAAAGTATACATAAGCTATTTCTTGAGTTTCAAAACATGGAATGTTTTGATTGATAAACTCAAGATCAAAAAGATTTCTCTTTTCGTTGTTAAGAATAAATGCACTGACGTATACATTTTCCTTTTGTCTGAGAAGATTCTTTTTGGTTTTTGAAATATTCTAATTTTGTATTTTTCTTTTAGGGTTTTAAATTTTTGTATTTTGTTTTTGAAAAATAAATATTTTTGAAAAATAAAAATCTTTTTGTTGTTTTTGTTTTTAAAAACTATTTTACATATAATACATGATATACATGAGGTAGTAATCAGAATTACTCTTCATCTAACTCTGCAAGATGTTTCAGCTCTTTAGGCGTAATGCTTTGCATGCCTAGGCTGTTGATCAAAAATTCAAAGCGTTCTCTCGCGAGTGCTTTAGTGATCTGTCCGCCAGCTGATAAGCAGTCTTGACAAAGTACAACTCAACAATCTCGTTTTCAACTTGTTCCTTGATAAAATGGTATCTAACTCCAATGTGTTTCATCTAGGAGTATTGTACGGTGTTGAAAGACAAGGTAATGGTACTCTTGGAGTTGCCGTAAAAAGGTATTTTGTTGTAGTCAAATCCATAGTTAGTTAATTGTGACCTCATCCATAGGATCTGTGCACAACAACCAAACAGGGAGACATATTCTGCTTTAGTTGTAGAAATTGTGGTACACTTTTGTTTCTTTGATGACCAACGGACTAGCTTTTCACCGAGAAATTATGCACTACCCGATGTACTTTTCCTTGAGTCTTGGCAACCTGCATGATCTGCATCTGCAAAAGCTGTTAGATCAAATCTGGTGTCCTTCAGATACCAAAGTCCCATATTATTGGTTCCTTTGAGGTATCGAAAGACCCGCTTAACCGCAGTAAGGTGCTTTTCGGTAGGCTTTGGGTGATACCGGGCACACATGTAGACAGCAAACACTAAGTTAGGACAACTTCCTATATGGTATATTAGGGAGCTGACCATACTTCAATAAGGAGTAGGGTGAACTAGAGTCCCGTTTGGATCCTCATCAAGTTTTGACCTTTCTACCACGGGAATGTCAACAGCATCACATTGGTCTAAACCATATTTCTTTAGCATTTTAAGAGCGTATTTTGCCTTTGGGAATTTAAGAAACTTGTAGTCCTAATAAAATGACATTTTCTCATCATTGACATTTTAAAATGTTTGCTTAATTGATTTGAAAATTTATCACAAAAACTAGGATTTATGGAGGCAAATATGATATCATCTACATAGATTTGTACCAATATGATGTGCTCTCCTTCCTTTCGTGTGAACAATGTTGAATCAACTACACCTTTGAAGAAGTGTTTGGATAATAGGAGCTTTGACAGCAAATCTTACCAAGCCCTTGGCGCTTGTTTCAGCCCATAAAGTGCTTTCTTTAAGCGAAAAACATAAATTGGATGATACTGATCAACAAACCCTTTAGGTTGACTAACGAATACTTCTTCTTAGAGAATACCATTGAGAAAAGTAATCTTTATGTCAATTTGAAACACTGTCATATTCTTGTGAGCAACATAGGCGATAAAGATGTGAATGGCTTCGATACGCGAAACTGATGCAAATGATTCTTCAAAGTCAATCCCCTCTTCCGGACGATAACCATTAGCAACTAACTAAGCCTTGTTTTTCAACACACCACCGTATTTATTAAGTTTCCCTTTAAAGATCCACTTTGGGTTGATGAGCATAACATTGGATGGTCTTGGTACTAATTCTAACACTTCAAGACTTTTAAACTTATGAATTTCTTCTTGCATGGCTTTAATCGAGCAAGATTCCTTCATGGCTTCTTTATAGTTCTTCAGCTTGACTTTTGCTAAGAAAGCATGAAAATAGCACCATAAGGCATCAGTAGCAAGTTGATGTCTTGTTGAAACAGGTTTGGATGGATTGCTGATGATTGTCACTAACAGATGATCCTTTGTCTATCTTTTGGTATTGGTATGAGGTAGTTAGAAGGTATGTATGTTTGAAGTGTTTGCAATCATTGATGATGACTCAACTGAGATAGTGGCTGGATGAGAAAATGAATTTGTAAAGGTGTCACTATTAAACTCTCTTCTTCTTCTTCATTTGGTTCTTCAATATTAGTAGAATGAATTGGGGTTGTTATTATTTCATTTTTTGTTTAAGTACTTGGAGATAGAGCATCTTGATTAATTGTAGATGATGAAGAAGCTTTGGTTATATCTTGTGGGGGTAAGGTTGCAGCAGAAATGGTTGTAGATACAGTACTTGGAGGTTTGAAGTATTCATTAAACATGGGTTGAAATAGCAAATCCCAATCATACTTTGTAGGAGGTTTAGTTGATGTTAAAGCAGCATGGTTATGCACGAGTTCTGAACTAATGTCTCCAAAAGTTAACCCTTAAAGTTTGGGTCCTAAACTGTGTTGTTCAAAAGCCATCTAGGTAAGTTCATCAAATTATACGTGAATTGTTTCCATTATCAGTCTAGTTATTTTGTTGTAAATTTGGTAAGCCTTTTTTAATGATGAGTAACCAATTAAGATTCCAATATTTGCTTTGGGCTTCAGTTTACCAAGATCCTCACTGTCGTTTGTTGGATAACATAATGCACAAAAAAATGTGAAGATACTTGAGTTTTGGTTTATGATCTCTGAGCAGTTCATATGGAGTCTTATTGTAGCTGGGATGGATAAAGGATCGGTTTTGAGAATATAAGCATGGTCCTTACAACCTCTACCAACGTACTGTTACGCCTTTCAATGACACCATTTTGTTATGGAGTACGTGCGACGGACTTGTGATGAGTAATTCCAACATCTTCCGTATATGTTCTCAACGTCTGATTGATAAATTTTGTGTCATCGTTAATACAAAGATATCTTACTATTACTTTAAGACTGACTTGAGTTTGCTTCAAAAACTTGATAATAATCTTTGAAGCTTCATCTTTTGTTCTCAAAAACTTCACCCATGTAAACCAAGAATGATCATCAACAATTATAAGAATATATCTTTTCCCGTTTATACTTTCCACCCGCATTGGTCCAGACAGATCCATATGCAGCATTTGAAGTTTCTCATTCGTACTAGGTTGAGGTTTGTGTTGATGGGATTCTTTCTTGGTTTTACCCATTTGATACACTGAACATAAGTGATCTTTAGTATACTTCAATTTGGAAAAACCTTTGACAAGACCTTGTTTGGCAAGCTAATTTATAGTACCAAAGTTCAAATGAGACAAACAACGATGCCACAACCAAGATTTCATCTTTGAAGCTTTGAAGAGTAGACAAATTAGAGAAGACTTCATCATTTCATCAAGTAAGATTATATAAAGGTTAGAACAACGAGATCTCGAAAGTAGATTAATGAGGTGTCATTTTATACACTTTTTTAGGGTCATTTAACCCTCTAAATCATGCAAATATGTCCATATTATGTGCTTAATCGTTTGTTTTCATATTTTTAGCACTCGAATGGCTTTCGGAGGAAATACACATGACTTAGGCTCATTTGGAGAAGAAACGGACATGACTACGACTCTACACCAAATCTCTTGAAGAAATCATCATTCAGACGGTGGAGACGGCATCGCCAACTCTTATGACGATGTCAAAACTTGATAAAGACAGTGTTAGGAGTATCACGACGACGTCAAAATGGAGCCACCTTAAATGAAACCCTAGAAGCTTCATTGAAGTGACGGCGTCAGGAATTCTATGATGCCGTCGCGGTCTCATCTGTATATATACAAACTCGGTTTAGGGTTTATAGTGTGTAAGTTTTGGGAGACGAACCCTAGTTTTAGAAGACGATTTTAGCAGACTTTGGGCTCATTTTTAGGGTGTCAAAACCCTCTTGTAACAGCCTTAACTACATAATTTAATCAAGTGAAGTTCATTTATCCCTTATTACTTAATATGTGTATGTGTTTTGTGATAGATTCTTGTTCTTCTTCTTTATTTACCATGCAAGGCTAGATTTATTAGTATTTACTTACGATTGCATGAAACATAGTTTGTAGATTCTTTTAATGTTGCTTTTTATAATGGATATACGCGTTAGGCTTTAGAAAACTAGCCATAAGATATTAAATTGGCATAGACGTCTAGGGAAACATGGTTGATCCCTCTTTAGGTGTTTTAATTGCATGTATTATACTCTTAGTGGCCTTGTAATAGTCTTCATACTACCTTACTTGTGCGTTGCCTTAACGAAATATTACATAGACGCCGGATTCGTGTAATTCGTTCATGAGTTAGGAAATACTTTCACAAGGGTGAAAAAGTGTTAACATCAAATAGTTAATACTTTTTAGTATCAAATACCCTATTAAAATGCTTGTGATTGTGTTATAAATACCTAGAAATGTTACATAATCACTTATATTTAGTTTTCAGAGAATATTCGAGCATTTGGGCAAGAGATATAGGATTGGGACGTGGAATTCAAGCAATTAAAGGCATTCAAGGCTTTTACAGCATAACCTCCCCGCTGGAGTTACTCCGTAATCAATATCAACGAAGAAATGACTCAGCATCAGTTGTTACGGCGTAACCTCACCACCACCTTTACACCGTAACATATAATTTGAAGAAAGATTGAGTTTCCGAGTCAGCATTACGGCATAACCATGGAGATACGGTTACGTCGTAACATCAATTAAGCCTGAAACTTGGGAAACCACATCAGCATTGTTACGGCGTAATGTGTTCATAACGGTTACGTCGTAACACCTTCGATACATATAAATAGAGCCCTCACTCGGCTCATTCAGCATGACTCACCTCCTCCACTCACAACACAGTATCAAGGGGTGAACCAAGCCTCCAAGACTCGAAGCATCCCACCAGAAGTCCAAGGGAGAAGTCACTTAATCTATTCTTGTATTTAATCATTCAAAAACACTTATTGTAAGAATAATGATGACTCAATCCACTATTTCTTTCATTCATTCTTGCTTTATTGTTACCATGAGCGGCTAAGCACTCCAAGTGATGGCGTAGCCATGTATTTACTGTTGTTATGATTTATGTTTCCTATTTAATTAAGGTTTAATTAGATATCATTATAGCCTTTCATTGATCCCTGGGTTTTTGTAGTGTAGAGGGTGGCTTAGATCTTGTTAGTCATGTTATTAGACTTACCGGTTGAACCTAGGATTAGCAGGGAACTAGGGTAGATTGGAACCTAACCCTATTGTAAGAATTGATCATATTACCGCCTCTGTCATATTAAACACTTAAAAAGCACAGGAACTCTTTTAGAGAGGGTTAATAATCTATATAGAATATAAAGCTGGTCTTAAGGATAGTTAGGATTAACCACTATAAACTTGGATGCCCTTCCCCGTGTGATCTTAGGGGAATTAGGATCGTAGAGTAAGTATAGGACATATCTCAAATTCCAATTCGGGTCTACCGATATTAGAACCACTAATGAAACTTGTTATTTAACATTGCACATGAAAACATAATCATAACAATAGTATTGAAATGGTTAGGCTAGCATGCTTTTCTCCCTGATCACTTCTATCAATTTACTTTTATAGAATTTACTTTCCTATTAAATTTTAAATCATCACAAAACCATTTTCTAAACGTGACATAATCAAGTTAGAACTAGTTAAACTTAGCTCTTGGGACGACCTCGAATTTACCGACTATTGCACTATAAACGACCAGGTTCTTTTCCCGGAGAGCTAAAATTAGTTGTTATTTAAATTTATGTATATATATTTTTTTTGAATTCTTTTGTATGTATGTTATGCTATTTTTTATTGTTAATTTTCAAATATGGAAGATGACGTTGATATCAACAAGCTCACCATGGAGCAATACCTGGCTTGGGTCCAAGACGACATTAGACCAGGCGTGGTGAAACCAAGATCAGCAATGACGTTGAATTTGAGATTAATAGCAACTTTATGAGGGAATTAAGACGCAAACTCTTCAAAGGTACCGATGATGAGGATGCACATGAACATGTGAGAATGGTATTAGAGATCGCAGATCTTTTCCACTTCCCCGGAGTCACTCACGATGCCATTATGCTTAGAGTGTTTCCTATTACACTCAAGGGGCCCGCCTTGAGATGGATAAATAGGCTTTCAACAAGGTCAATCACTACATGGGATCTTCTTAAGAAAGCATTCATCAGGCAATATTGCCTACCTTTTAAAAATGCCAAGAAATTAGAAGAAATCTACAATTTCAAACAAGAGGTAGACGAGCCGTTGTATCATGCATAGGAAAGATACAGTGACCTTTTATACAGATGTCTGCAGCATGACTTAAATAGCCAACAAAGGGTTCATATCTTCTACACTATACTATACATACCCACCCGCATAATGCTCAACTCTAAAGGGTTCATTCCTCTGATGAAACCAACTCATGCCCTTAAATCAATACAAGTCATGGCAGACCATTTACGGAATTCGTATGATGAAGCAACCACTAAGGAAAGAATTGATAGTAGCTCGGACGACGTTGAGAAACTTTTTGAGAATATTCATGTTTTTGAAGTGAGTTGCAAGACCTGTGAAGGGATGCACTTAACCGAGGAGTGTACTCTACAAAAAAAGGACAAGGAGGTTGAGCAGAACAAGTATACGAGATCCTTGTAGGAAACCATCATCAAATTTTGTGAGGACTCAATTAAAAAATAGTCCACAGATGATGAATGGATTAGGACATTCATCAAAAACATGGACTCAAACATAAGGGCACTTAAAACAACAACAAAGAATATTCAGGTAAAAGCTGATCAATTAACCCACACTTTCCTCACTAACACAAGTGAAAGAATCAAGGAAAAAAATGGGTAAGAATGACATGAAGGAGCCGGTTCCTCATGATTTACATGTTGATTACCCTTATGTACAACCTACGCCAATTCCAAAACGTCTAAAGGGACAAAAGGGTAACTTTTACAAAACTCGAGAAACTGTTTGTATGATTGGAATTCATGAAGAGACTCAGATTAATAACGGTTGCAATATTACGGTCGAGGATATAGAAAGGCTCAGGAAAATACTCACACCAACCACACACACTTTACCTAACCTTGAACCAGTGGTGCAACCGTATATGCCACTAAGCCAATTATGTGATAAAGAAAGTGTTGCAAGAGGAGAGGAACATGATATTCCCTTACAAGATGGCATAATGCAACCTCTAACCCCTCAGACTACCCACATTACACCACCCGAGGATGTAGCGCCGGCTACCAGTCCTATTTTGGACAAGCATTTGAACCAGTTCGGGAAGGAGTTTTTTTATATTACTAGGGTTGCCAAAATGGCAGATGGTAACCCTGCAAAGGAGCTCTCAGATATAATAAAGACATATGATTTTGAGACCTTCATTCAGAAATTACTACACCAAGTAAGCCAATCCTCACACAAAACCGGTAAGACAAAAAGGGGAATGAAATCTCATATGCGGTATGGTTCTAATTTATCACATCCTTACCGAGTAGAAAATTTACGCTCTCATGGTGTTCACTGCTACTCTTACTCGCACTTAATTTCAAGTGAGGGGAGGAACACCCTATTACTTAGTAAATAAGGGGAGTCAAGCTCGTAACTCAAACAAAAACAAGCGCTTTGTGGGAGGCACCCTATGCTTATCCTTTTATGTAATTTAAATCTTTGCAAGTTAGTTGGTTTTGTATTGTTCTAACTTGATTTGCAAGTTCTCGCAGTTAGGAATTGGAATTCGAGGTCTCCTCGACTTGTTCTCATGTGGTAAAATGGTTTCTGCCAGGGCGAAAAAATTATTGTTATGCCATAACAGTTATGTTTACGACGTAACCTTCTCTATTGTTACGCCATAACCCTTGCTAAACAAAAATTTAAAAACCATATTTCCACATGATTACGGCGTAACCAAACCTTTGAAAACCTAAAATTAGTTGAAAACATTTACAAAACCTTGTACATTTAGATGAACTTTGTGGGTATGTTCTCTGGAAGCCCTCATGAGACTTCACTCGTCCACTTGGGACACATAGTGGATTAAAAGGCTTGTTGCATATGCTAAATGCAACCGTGATTCCTACAAAAGTGAGTTAGTTTTTCTTGTATAATTTTGTTTTGAATGGTTAATTCTTTTATGTTTGTTTAGTGGTTTTAAGGGATACGAGTTTTCTCAGGATACAAGGATCAAGAGTTCGTCTCTTGCGATTATAACTTGATGTAAAGAGCAATGCTCAGGGGAGTCTCTTGTTCTAGTTCTACTCTTATTCTTTAGTTTTCATTTCCTTAATTGTATAATAGGGATATTCTACAAACCAAGTGGGGAGATAGGAGTAGAATTACCACTTAACCTATATTTACCTTGGATTTTCTAGTTTAATTTGAAAAATTAAGCCAATTTTAAATAATGTTGACATGTTTTTCTTACTGAACTAGAATTAATCTTTACCGAGCACAATATAACCCTTTATTCCAATTAATGAGGTTAAACCTAATGATTCCATTTTAATCTATTATACATAAATCTAGCAAAAATATGAGTGTGCCGGTAGTATTGTAGACTTTAGAACTTGGCCTGTATATCTTTTCGAGACCTAATTGATTAGTTAGAATTGTGAAGATCGTTTAGAACTTATCTAGGATCTATAATATATAAAAATAACAACGGTTGTTGTTGCGTAGCGGAATTTAAACAAAGACAATGTTATTAACATGGTTTACATTCACATAAGCCCCAATTCTATTTGATCATGATAGAACGTGTTACCTAACTATAACAGGGATCAAAGATACCTTGACCTTAGGGCTCAAACGATCTCATGTAGATCGTACAAAGGGAACGTTCTCAAGTGGTGAGATCGTTAGTGTTTTCCAAAAACATGATTAACACACACGCAAAACAATGTCTAGGGATCTCTTTATATATATATAGTCCATCTAGACTTACAAAGGAAACCTGATTGTATTAGGAAACTAAATCTTTCCTAATCTTGATCTTTATCTTTTTAAGCAGGTCTTATAGAACTCTCCATCTTCTATAATTCCATGATGTCGATCATGATCCTTTTGTATTATCAAATCAATAAATCCCAACAATCTTCCCCTATTTGATGATGACAAAACAAAGAGTAAACTGATTCCATGATGATCCATAGTAGCTTAATCTTCAGTAATCTTCCTCTATTGAATAATAAGCTGTGTCTTCAACTTGAATAATTAAACATCTTGTACATCTTCAAATCTGATCTTCCCCTTTACTTAAGATCTCAATGAACTTGTTGATACTTCTTCAACACAATGAAGCCTTCAATTCTTGTTCCATGCCATGCCAACACACTTAATAAGTTGCAAATCATATCATATCATCTCTGTAACATCTTCCCCTTTTTGTCATTATCCATTAGGAGACTGTGAACATATGCAACTTTGATCTTTACAACTATAAACCATATATTAAACTTCTAATCCAAGCTTTCAATGTCTCAAATTGCCCTCTATGACGCATAATACAAATAATCAATTCAAGCAGTAGAAACTTAAACTAGCAGTAGTAATAATGACTTAGCAGTAGTAATATTCTTACATAAGGTTTAACTTGTTTTGCACAAGTAAAAACCTTCTCCTCAAATGGTGCATTTAACATATCCAAATGGTTAAACACTTTATCATATTCTTCCCCTAAAACTAATATGTTAACCATCTCATGACCAAAAGTAATAGAATCAACCATAAGAACTGTATGAATAACTAACCAACATTAGTAACGAATACCATGTAGTACCATCCATAAAGAGCAGCACTAAAAATGACTAACAGTAGTAAATGATACCAAGCAGTAGTAACAATGAAGAGCAACATTAAAATGGTTGAGCAGTAGTAAAATACACTAGCAGTATCAACTACTAACCAGCAGTATTAACTTTCCATTAGTAGCATTAACTTAGTGCATCAGTATTAATTGTTGTAGAGTAGTAGTAACCATGTATGAAGCAGTAGTAACTTCTAATCAGTATTAACATGATAACCACTTCAATAAAATTTCCACGAGAACCTGAACTCAAACTCTTAGCTTCTACGTTCATATCACCTTTACTGTGATTACACTTCATATTCATCATCAACTTTGGAGGTTTTTAGAAATTTGGGTTTCCAAAAAAATGATTTAAGAATTAAAACCCTAATTTTTACAAACTTCTTTATCCTCTTCATTCCTCAATACCTTCTGTGGTATATCCTATATCATAACACGGGGTCGATTCTTGGATTTGGCTAGTTTCTAGAGAGAGAAACACTAGAGAGAATATTCTAGAGAGAGAAAATATGTTTCTTTGTAAATGGAAAATAATGACTAGCTTACCTCTTCCAAAGTTGGAAGAGGCTTATATAGTACATACAATATACCGGGTATTAGTACCCGACTTAAAACCGAAAATCGTACTATTAACTATTAAACTACGAGCTATAATAAACAGTAAAATACACGGGGTGACCGAGTCTTTTTCTAATATCTAACAATCTCCCCCTAAGGGAGGTCACCCCTGAAAATACCAAACTTTAATCACTTCAGTCTTTAGCTCGTAGACATTTGATATCTTGTACATTTGGGATAGTAATCTTTTGATTCATCTTACGCTTGTCTTTGACTGTGATCTTGAGCTTTCTTGAGATCATCGCCCAAACATAATCTTACATCATCTTGTAATGGATCGCCATCTTGTGCACTTGTGAATGAATACATGACATCAGAGTTTGCGGAAGCTTTGACACCTTTATGAGGTCTTTCATAACATCATAACAAGTGTAGGTCGTGTCTTGGCATTCGGTTATTTACTTGACATCTCAGGAACTGGGAATTTCCATCTCCATCTCCATCTTTAAGATATCCTGTAACAGAACAGTTAGTAATAAAGAGAAAATGGATTTGAAAAGACAGTCTAAGTGTTTCTTATGAAAGAATTTTGTAACACTTCGAGAGTTTTGATTGTTTGTCAAATGATAAATAACCGTCAATTCTTATACTGGAACAAGTTTGATTCACTTAGAACCGCACCATTGTTTCTTTCCAGTTGACACAAGTTTGATTCTTGTAGAATCGCACAAGTCACCTACCTAGAGCTTGTTTGATGTAGGCTCTAGCAGGATTTCCATCTTCATAGTGAATACCTTCGTATCACTCGGATGTTCTGGCAATATCACAAGGATAATGCGTAAGACTCTTAAGATAACCTTGTTTCCACAGTGTGTGAAAGACAAGATAAATGGAAATGTGTCCTAACGAGATTAATTGATGATCTCTTGGCTCTAGACTCGAAAGTGCGCTTTGAAATTAGTGATTGGAGGCGAGAGCTAACTGCCACCTTTTCAATACCGACTTACTCGGAGTGAGTGAGACAGTAGATTTCATGTTTAGTCTCCGTGACAAATGAGA
>BQNB010033725.1:0-52099 GCA_026074375.1 Tanacetum coccineum | reverse complement strand
GTAAAGTTTTCATCTTGAATGCAAGATCATACATCAAAAATATTTGTAAATAAATTTAAAAAACAAAACAAAATTTGAAAATTAAAAACTCAAAATATTTATAAAATAAAATAAAATTTTAACTTAAGGATTTAAACACATATTTTCTCCATTTAAATCAGTCTTATGATACTGACTTTTTCAAAAAGTGGTTCTTTAAATGTAAAATAATTGTATAATAAACTGAGGGGGAGAATATCATCAAAATGATTTTTCACTACTAAAAAATGTGTTTTGCAAATCCAATTCCATTCAAAAACAAAAGATTTCTTCAAAAATCATATTCTTGTGAAAATTTTCAAGTGTGCAAAATTGTAATAATTAACAATCTCTTGAATAAGTTCTTTAATTAGACATTTATTAGAGGGGGGGGGTTGTAAAATTTCTTGAAATTTTTTCAAAATCTTCCCATAACAAAATGTTCAAAACTGCAAAATTAACTATCACTTGACAAGTTCTTTAATTAGATATCTTGTTGAGGGGGAGTTATAAAAATTTTCAGTAAAAACAAGAACTTAATTGGAAAAATTAAATCAAAAGGATTATTTTTTGTAAAAGTGGTCTAACTTCAAGGGGGAGTTATAAAATTTTTGAATAAAAAGGGATACGAAAGTAATTTTTGAAATTAAAAGGTGAAAAATGCAAAAATAACTTTTGAATGGATGTTTATTGTTTACGAAAGTATCTCAAGGGACTGAAAATGACATTGTTGGAAAGTAGCTTTCGTAGGGTGTAAATAGCCTTCATAAGAAACTCAAGGGTCTGAAACTATCAACATGCAAAAGTGTCTTTCGTAGGGTTTAAATAGTTTACGTAAGAAAATTGAGGGACTAAATTTGCCAAAATGTGAAAGTTATTTTCAGATATATTAAAGGCACAGTTGCGTACGAAAATTTTATCACTTTTGTAAAAAATCAAAAAATTGGGTTTCCTAATCTCTTTAAGTCGTTTGAGCTTTCGTATCTAAGAACTTTCGATCCAAATCGATTTGTTGAACTCTTGTGCTATAAAACGTAAGAAACGAGTCCTTTTTGTAATCTTTTTGCTATTAATTGTTTTATTTAATTGATTACATAGGTTTCGTTCAGATCTAGGGTTTTGTAAATTTGAAAGTTGTTTAGATAACAAAATTAATTGACGCAAAATGCTAATATATGATTGATAACATGCTTGGAATTGCTTGATCACTAGAAATATCACTTTATGGACTGTAATTATTAGTTTCGTAACTAAGACAGGTTTTGTAACTTTGAGAGCTTGATAAATAAGCTTAAACGTTGGAAAGTGATACATAAGCTGTTCAAATAAACATGATTATTAAGCTTATCATTTTTAAAAAAAAAAATCAAAGTTTACGAAAGTAAATGTTCACAGGATTCGGTTTCGTGAACAGTATTGGGCCAATGAGTTTCGTAACTGATATTTTAGGCTTAACAATGGGTTTCGTAAGGATTCATGAATTCAAATTTTGGGTTTCGTACAAAGAAATAATGAGACAAATTTGTTTTATCCGAATCTCAAAAAGGATTTTCAATGTTAAAAAAGAGGGGCATCTTACAAAAACAAATGATAAAATTTGTCTCCAAATCATATTTTATATTGATAAATAGACCAAATGGTGAAGATTGTGTCCGTTTATGACCGTTTCTTGAATTTAACAGGACGAGGAGTGAGCAATCTACTGACCATTATCGTATATAAGATCATGTTTTGTTTAACAAAAGTTTTCAGTCAAAAGTGATCAATGATTTCAAATTATAAAAAGGAACATATGATGGAAATGCAAAAGGTGAGCTTCAACTGTCTGTGATCATAACGTTTCTCATGTATCATCAAAAGAAAAGTTCAAGTTTTTGAAAAAGATTGTTTCAAAATTATTAAAAAAATGATTTATAACTATCTTTTGAACATAATTGGATAAATAGACTAAGTCATGTCCGGTTTCGACCGTTTTCTGCATTGAACAGAATGAGGAGTGAGTGGCTTAGTGGCCATCCCATTTATGTCTCAATAGATTGGTTATGTAATCAATGTTTTCAAGGAATCTTTGAAAAACTTGCTTTGGAAAAGTTATCTCAAAATCTAAATAAAAAAGTTGTATTTTTGTGTTAGCAAGTGGTACTCTTTCACAAAAGGATTTAAAGAATACAAAGTTATACTCTTGGATTTCTTAAAAAGTCAAAAGTTGTTAAACAAATCAGAGTATATCTTTATTATTCTTGAAAGAGTATCATTTCAACAAAAACTTTTTGGTGAGGAAAAACAAACCATAAAAAGAGAGATAAAATCGTACGTGAAAAAGCAAATCAAAGTATTCTCGAAAAACAATTGCTAGAGCATAAAAATGAGTTTAAAAGAATAAAGCGTATGGCATGTGCCCAAAAAAGCAAGAATAGGCACATGAGAAAGAAAATGATTAGAATATGATCAAAAAGAAATGTCATAGCATATAAAACAGACAGAGTGGAAAGAGACCAAACATGTCAAATATGTGCAAATTTTAAACTATATCTCATCTCACTAATCATTTCATGTCATCATACAATATTCCACATGGCTCAACACGTGATTCTAGCAGCTCAACTTGTTCCACAAAACAAATCGATTGGGAGATGCAACAATTATGCGGTGTTGTAGAGTATTCCTTGCTCTCCTGAATGCAAGATAGTTGGGCAGATTCTACTTGATCATCCACTCAGTTATGCTCTAACTGCTACTGCTGATGTCCCTGCTGTGTATCTACAACAATTCTGGAGAACGGTGAGCAAGATACCAAATATTGAGGACACAATCAAGTTTATGCTGGATACTCAACAAATCATATACATTATGGATATGTTCAGAGATACTCTTAATTTACTAGTGGAAACTCTTGAGAATCCATTTGTCACACGAGCCAACATCCACACTATTGAAGCATTCATGAATAGAGTTGGTTATCAAGGTGTTGTTGACAAAGTGAGTGCTTTCTTCACAAAGAATCTGGCTCAATCATGGCAGACAATGTTTAAGGTGTTCAATCGGTGCTTAACAACAAGAACATCTGGTCATGATCATACCAAGATCAACATTCTTTAATTGTTTCATGATGTGGTTAACCAAACCAATGTTGATTATGATGCTCTTCTTTGGTGGGATTTTATGAATAATGTGTTTTAGAAAAAGGAAGCTATTTAGTATCCTCGCTTTATCAAGTTGATTATTGCTGATCTGATGAAGAAATTCCCCAACATTCCCAAAAGGCTTGAAGAGGACAATCATTCTATCAAGGATGATGTTCCATTGGTTAGTGTGTATACAACGAGAAATGTCTTTGTTCTAGGGATGCTGATTCTGGATGCTCTCTTAACTGCGGAGATTAGAGAGACGGGTGATTTTAAGGAGTATGAGACGGTGTTTATGAAAGTAGCCATTCTAATAAATCAACTGCAACTAGTTGTTTCTACCCAAGGAAAGAATAAGAATACACTTAGAACCCGTAGGATGCCTACCGTTTCTGCTAGTCCTCTAAAGACAAAGAAGAGAAACCAGCCTGTTGGAGAATCTAGTTCAAGGGGAATTATTATCAAAAGGAAGAAACAAAGTACACCATCCATTCCACCTCCTAGAGATGATAGAGAAAGAGATGAAATGGCTGAAGCAACTCTTTTATGTCTAACTTTACACAAAACTACTTTAGATGCCGAAGCTAAAGAAAACATTGCTAAGGTTCAAGAAATGTTAGTACAGGAGGAGATTGATAAACTGGTTGATGGTAACGACGATGACGAATCTTCTACAATTGCGTTTACTGATACTGTACTTAATTATGATGGTGATTATACTAGATCTAAGTTAGAGCCTGGGAGTTATAAGGAACATCTTGAACATGTGCCTGATGATACTGAGCAGAAAAAGAAAGATGAAGAGGTTGAGAAAGAAAACGAAGTTGAAGAGGTTGTGAAAGAAAATGAAATAGAAAAGGTTGAGAAAGAAAATGAAGTTGTAGAGATTGTAAAGGAAATTATTGATGATACTAGTGCTAAGAAAAATGAGGAAGTTGTTAAGGAATCAGAGGTTGCTAATGAGTCAGGTAGTCAGGATACTAGGAATGAGCATATGCAGACACCAATTCGCTCGCCCATTAGATCCCCTAGGGATGTTTTTTCCAGGAAAAACAACTACAGAATAACTCACTGATAATATTTCACCCACAACTGCTACAACATCCAAGACTTCTGTCACACCAAAACAAAAGAAAAGATCTTTCAATCTTAAAACAAGACGTTTACCAGGAAGTATTGCTGGAATGTGCAGACGAAGAAGATTAATTCGATCTCATATCCAGACCAAATTTATCACTCAAGAGTTCTTTGTAAAAAAATTAAACAAGTTATACAACACTGTGACAATATTGTTCCTGAGCTGACAGTTACAAAGACGAATGAAATGCTGAAAAAGGAGATGCCTCGCTTGGTAAAGCTTGCAGTCAACAAGGATCTCGAAGTCTCTCCTGTTGATATATCCGGTATGGTATCTAAAGAATTTGTTGCTCATGTACCAAAGTAGATTGAAGCACTATTTCAAAAGCACATGCAGAATACAACTTTCAATATTTATCCCAAAACAAAGTCTTCAACTGCTACCACATTATCTGCTGATCTTCAACAACAACTATATCTGAGTATGAAAACAAAACCTCAAGATCAAGCAGCTGATCCAGAAATATGGGAAATTTTAAAAGCCAAGTTTAAAAAGCCATAATTTTTGCATATCATGATGACCAACATTACGATGTTGATCCTCCTGAAGGGGGAGAAACATGGCAAAAAAAGATATTTTAGTAAAAGAAGTTTCTTTTGTGAATGGAAGACCAATTCTACCGACGATGAAGCATCTGTAATAATCAACCCTTAAGCGGGAGATTGTTAGAAACGATAAAAAGTGTTAATTATTATTATGAATTGGTCTTAGTTTAGTTTATAATTTTATTAGTTGTTTTGATGTAATAATGTCTATCTTGGTAAAGTTGATCAATGTTTGACTAAGTGTAGGGAAAATAGAATAGTTTTGTAATAAGTAAATATACTCATTTTGAAGGAGTATATATACATGTCTTGTCTTTGTAACACTCACTTCTTCATTCCATTTCTATTTTCCCCTTTTTAAATGAAAATTTAGAAAAATGATGAAAATACTCTCTAGCTCTTTTCTTTTATTCTACTAGCTTTCGTATGATATTTACTTAGCAAACATAGCATCTAACAATATTTATGCCAATTTTACAACAACTTATTGAGTGCATACAGATTAGTGTTATATCATATGTTGATATATCATTTAGACTGATTTACTTTTACAAAGAAGGCTGTTGGATCACTAACTTAATGAGTAACTTGTTTTTTTCCAACCTGCTACACAATGTAATAGGCCTTGTTGAGATTAGGCAATGGATCCATAGACAGAATTTGATTCCTAATTGCCTCAAAATCATCATTCAGCCTTATTAGAAATTGCATCATCTTTGATCTTGTATCAATTTCAATAAACTTCTCAGTTACTACACAAGTACATTTCCTTAATTTTCCACAACTACACACAGTAATTCCATTCAAACTGTGCAATTCATACCAAAATTTCTTAAGCTTATTTAAATAAGCTGCCATGGTAGAATTTCCTTGTGAGACTTTGCTTAATTCCCTTTCTACATGGTAAATAAGGGGACCATTACTTTGGCCATATCTTCCACAAATCTCTAGCAGATTGAGCATATAAGAAAGATTCAGATAATTCACAAACCATGGAATTCAATATCCAACAAGTAACCATGTAACCACAATGTATCTACCTCTGATAATCACCATCAATAACTACAGATTTTAGTAATGAACCAACTATGAACCCTAATTTTACCTTTGCACCCAATGCCATCTTAATTGTTCTACTCCAACCAAGAAAAAATCTTTCATTTAATGGAGTATTAGTCAACATCATACCAGGGTGATCAGAACTTGCTATGTGTAGTGGATCATTCACCATGTTTTGTGTATTGAAATCTTAATTGGTGTTATGGTTCAAATTGAGGTTAGTGTTTGCATTAGAGTTGCTGGCTGAATTCACCATTGTTACAAGCTTAAGATTCTCAAGAAATTGACAACGATTATAAAGAATCAAGCAGTGTAATGACAGTCAACGGTGGTCAATGATGGTTGTGGTTGTTATTATGGTGGTTAAAATGGTTATAACAGAATCAGGCAACCTTGGCTCTGATACCATATCAAATGTAGCGGAAGCAAGAATTTGTTGTAACTGATTCTATTATTGAGAGAGAATCATTCTTTCAAAAGTTACAAAAGAGATGGCAGAGTACCATCTTTTATACAAGGAAGAAAGGCGGGAAATAATAGAAAACAGTAATACAAATAACTTTTACACATTTAGTCCTTGAACTATTTGAACTTGTCAAAATGAAAATAAACTCTATAATACTCTTTAAAGCGTCTATACTGCCAATAATTTTGAGAATCGATCATGTATATCTTTCAAGCAAAATCTTCTTCATTCGAATCACCTCTAGGTCTGCTAAAAAGGAAAATTATCTCTAAGTAGAGTACTTATTACATCATATCCTTTCTCACAGATGTGGAGGCAAAAAATTGTGTTGAGAGAAGCTGTAAGTAGTTTGTATATTAACATACATTTCATAGATAGATAGATCGGGTACTCTACCGATTTGAGTGGTTCAATCATCACGGCCGACCATAAATGCAAATAATAGTATTACTATAATATCTTAATTATTTATCACATATGATCTTGGATCATCAATCCAACAAAAAGCTGTTAAGGTACTATTATAACACCCACAAGAATATCGTTTATATTGATTTTTCTCAATTTTTCTTCTTGACTTTAATCTATCTTTTTAATCATTCTTCCTCCTCAAACAATTCATCTGCAAACACTCAAATATTTTTTTTTAAATATGTAAAAACTAGAATAGTGTTTCATAGATATTCCAAAGTATTGAAATATTTTTCTAAAATGCTTGATAATTTAATGCCTTTTAACTCCCCTATTAGCTACATCCCATCCAATTTGGTAAACTTTGTTTCATTTGGGTATGTACAGTTTGACTCAAACCGAATGCAAGAGTTTAGTTGAAGTGAAATAAAAGCTACAATAAATATGGCATTCAAGATTTCAACAACCAAATTGAATCACTTTACCTTCTATATCTAACTGTCTCCTATATATATCATACACAAAGTAACACTAAAACACACATACAAATCCTTTCATTTTTAATTTATCTTCCTCTCCAAATTACTCACACACACATATCACAGTTACCATCTACCACCATAAAACCACCGCCAGTAATATGATATCATCAAGTATTGAATCTCATATCCGAGGTCGTTTAATGGTTATGAGCCTTCTTTGATCACCTTCATCCGATTCATCACGACGGTAAAAAATTGTTTGTCTTGAATCTCATCCTTGAATGTGTGAGTTGTAAACACAAAAGGTGCGTACCCCATTCTTCATAAACTTCACATGGACAACTTCAAACTCATTTTGATGATGCACTAGGGGGTTATGTGGATATGGAATTAACGAGTGGAATATATATGGTTGAAATGAGGTGGTGGTAATGGGATAATGTGTTCACCCTGGTGAAACATGTTTTTCACCCCAAGTATATTATTAGGCATAACATATAATATTCTTGTGGTAAAAACCCGTTTCACGCGGGTGAACACATTATTCATTACATCCTGCTCATATCAACCATGGATTTTTCACTCATTCATTTCCTATCCACATAGCCATTGCGGTGCATCATCAAAATGATTTTGAAGTTGTGAATGCGAAGTTTATGAAGAATAGTGTACGTAGTTTTTGTGTTTACAACTCACACATTCAAGAATGTGATTCAAGACAAGTTATTTATGACCATCACGTTGAATTAGATAAAGGTGATTAGAGAAAGCTCATAATCATTAAAGGAGCTTGGATATACAAAACTACCATTTACTTTAAAGACGTGAACGGAGTACAAGTTGCGAGAAACATCAAGTAGTTGGAAAATTGTTGGTGCATTGACTATCATGTTGCCCTCCCAGACGAAGTGATATTGCTCTCGAGTTAGATAACCTCGTGCCATTATAATTCCTATTCCTTGATCACCATCATCAATATCATGCTCAAAGACCAATGTTGGTGAGTATGCTCCGTTGTTAAATTGAATTTACCAATAAATTTTAGGTTTTGGGTCCCAAATCTTGTCGCCTCCGGCAAATCAGGAAGCATATTTTTTCTTGCTGAAATGTCCGCCAACATGTCATCTTGCAACTTCTTAAAATGATCATGTTTTTGTTTTTGCATGGTGGAGATTTTTGTGAAGAAAAAGAAAATGGTTGTGGTGGTGGCCGGATATCTGAGAGAAATGCAGAGGTGGTGAAGTTTTGGGAGGAACAACATTTTTTTAAAGACCCTTGGCCATCCACAATGCACACCTTGGCATACGTTTAGTGATGGTCTTTAAGTGGTGATCAGTGCGTTGCATGCATAAGGGCCATGCCATGCGTTCGTGTAAAAGCCTTGTATTTTGAATACACTGTTTATAGACTGAAAATACACAAGCATTTATAGGTTCGTATTGATGGTTTGAGCATATGATTGATATGTTAGTGTACTTTTAAAATTTATCGTTAAGTTTCATGTGTTACCGTGGCAACATCTACTCGTACAAAACTTATATCTAGCTAATCTATTCAACTTTGTTGATGGATGGATTTTACGGTTATTTATCTATTACAGACATTTTATACTTTTCATTAAGTTATTAAACATATGCTTATAGTCACACCACACATACTTAAACTATACTTTAGTTGGAAACAATTTCTCATCACAGTTCAAAGACTTTTCCATACATTAATTATGGCATTCAACATTTCAACTACTACTACCAAATTACGGCTCATGAATGTGAATTTATATGTTTTTACACAATTAATTTAACATCTAAAAAGCAAAAAAGATGGAGTATTTATTAACAAAAAATGAATGTCGAAAGAAACTTAATATGACAACAAAATAAAGTCGTCAAAGTTGTCTAGGTATTCAACATTTCAACTACTCCTACCAAGCATTAAAAAGTCTAGTTTGTGTAAAAGCCATGGGTCTTGAATACACAAGAATTAATTTATAGGTCTTTTGTATTTGATGGTTTGAGCATATGTTTGATGTGTTACTGTACTTTTTAAATTCATCGTTATTTTTTTTTGGTAAAGGGTTTTCCTGGTAAATTTTATTACATCAAAAAACATTTAAGTACAAAAGATAAGGGTGAATCCCACATCTCCGCCCGTTACATAGGCAAAATTACTTCCTTATAGGAAGGTACACAAAGTGACTAGACTACAAAAGAAACAAGAAACTATTTCTTCCTACAACCTCGAACTATGATATCCAAATTATCGCATATCTCTTGAAGCTTGTCAGGAAGATCCTGACCTTCATACATATCATCATTGTATGGGTCTTCATCATAGTCATCATTCTCATAAGAATCCCTTCATTGTTCCAACAAACTTTGAGTTCCAAAACCAACCCTTTCTGAAGCCATAGAACGAACCATATCATTATCAACTGATTCAACCTCATTCTCACTATCATGATCACCTAGATAATCAACATTTTTCAGCGGTTTACCATTATCATCCAATAAAGTAACTTTTCCATCAATAATTAGCTTTTCAATCTTCCCAATTTTCTCAACAATAGGGGTAGTGCTAGTACTACTAGTTTCAACAGTCCAGAACGAGGAACCACTAGAATTGGCCCAATTACTAGCCAAATTTGAAGTCCCCCCATTGGTACATAACTCCTCATCGTTATCAACTAAGTTAAACACATCAAATGAGTTTGAATTACTAACCTCTTTAGTAGGCTCCATAGCTTTCTTCTTATTACCGCTAGAGTTGGCAGTAGACTTTTTAGAAACAGGTCTATACTCTTTTGTTGGTTTAAAACCCACTTTCGGACCAACTAGAACACATTTAGAAGCCTGACTAGGCTTCTTCAAGTTCTTCACCACACCCAAACCTGGATTCTTGGGATACTCCTATTGAGTATGACCAAAAACCTTACAACATGCACATCTAGGGGGTTTCCACACATATTCAACACAAACAGTACACGTGTAAAACCCCTCCCTAGTAAATTTAAGCATAGCCACCACAATGCTATCTTTCAACTCCACATCAACCCTAAGATCAATCATTGATCTAGCATAGCTTGACCTGCCCCAAGATTGCAAGCACATATCAGAAGTATAAGAGTCAAGCATTAAAGGAGTACCAAGTTTCGTAGCAATGACACTCAAGCCATCCTCAACAAACGCCGTAATAGGGACACTATGCAGTTTAACCCAAACCGGAACATTACTGACATCTTCTTTCAATAAATTAACATCCGGGTTCCACTTTTTAAGAATAAGTGGATGATTGCGGATAAACCATGAACCATTTTTAAGCATTGCATTCAAACCATCCATAGAGCTAAATTGAAAGGAGAATAATCCGGTAGAAGAGTTAAGCATTGATTTAAGCAAGCCATATTTACCCCAAGTGTTCCTAACATAGTTAGCAACAACGGGGTAAGCCACTCATTTTTTCAAAAAGAAACCATAAGTAGTATTCGCAAACCTTTCACTAATAGCTCTAATAGACTCCACCGGCACAACAACATCAATCCCGTTTCCCCCTGGTGTAAATAAAGTACGAAAATTTAAAGCTTTCCTACTCGGTTCACAAGTAACATTAGCATACGAAGACATACTAGAGGTATTGCCAACCGGAGTAGATCCCTGCGTAGGTAAGGGTGGATACGAACTCAAACTTTTTTTTCAACATTAGGAATTCATGTATCAACCAACGAACTTTGCTTCTCCTTCGCTACTGGCTCGTCAATCACACGTAGTGATACAACATCATTTGCAGCGACAACCTTATCCTTCTCCTTTACCCCTCTCCCACCCCCACTCTCTTTTTGACTCAAAAAACCACGCTCCATTTAGCAACCCATACGTAAACCTTAATACAAGAACAAGAAGACAACGACAATCTTCAACACCGAAAACCCTAACAGAAATTAGGGTTAGAATTAATCGCCAATCGTGGTACTAGAAGACACAACTGCCAACGATACCCTAAAGATGGAGAACCCCCAAAATATTAATAGAGAGCCATTGCAACATCGTTAAGTTGCAGGTGTTACCGTTGCAACATCTAGTACAAAACTTATATGTTATATCAAATGTCTTCAACTTTGTTGTTGGATGGATTTCACGGCTTATTTATCTATTATTGATTTGATCCAGCGAAAAATTATGATTTCTAATATCTCTATGCATATGTTAACAAACATGTTTACAAGAAAAGAGTGGTGTTAGCGTAATCGAAAGTTACTTGATATTTATAGCCCAAGTCTTGAGTTCTAATTTTGGCTAGGGATTTCTTAAATTTATTTGTATAACACACTCACATGAGGTTACATACATTTTATGCCATTCAATAAGTTCTTAATGAAATATATACTTAGATTCACATCACACATACTTAAATAATACTATAGTTAAAACAATTTATCATCACATTTTTTTACGTATATTTGTTTCTTACAATTAAGTATTCTTCAATAGAGTTTTGAAAAATAAAGTTAAACATACAATCAATAGCATAGTCGATATATTAAGTATCTATACTACATATAAAGAGCGATCATGAAAATTGAATATTTGGCGTAGCAAAATGACTATACTACCTTTGATTGATGGGCGAAGGTTGTGACCCTCTGTTACTGCATGTATATATTTGTGCCGAATTTACACACAATAAAACCATCTATGGGTTTTAGGTTGTAAGATATTTAAAGGTCAAAAAATGGCCTAAAAGAAAGTAAATTATCAAAAGACTACTACCTTGCTTAAACGTTGCGATAGGCTTCGTACATATACAAAATATACAACCTCCGAGTTTTGTATTACTTAACACATTCTTATGTGCATCTAAATTATGCCATTATGGTGTAATCATTATAAAACAAAGCCGCTTGGCTAGTGAGTTTACCAACATATGTAGCAAGCAATTGCATGCTCTAAAAAATAGCCTATTCCCATGGTATGTATATGACACAACTTTATCACATTTTACGACTTAGTATTCAACATGAATATCCTGCCCCATGACGTGGTACGATATCCTTTAGGATACCAGCTAAGAACTCGGGTGCTAAACATTACAACTTGGGAGATATTATATACATGAATGCAGACTTCATATTCTCAAAGGCCTTGCTATTGGTCACAATGATTTAAATTTTAACAAGCCTTTAGAGGGTAACATAGACGGAACTTAGGTGAATATATTGGGAGGGTTGAGATCAGTTAGTTTAAGATGTTCAGAGCAAATATAAGTAAAACCTAAAAGTTTTGGGAGGAACGTGGCCTTCCTAGGTCTCCACTAAGGTCCGTCCATGATTTAGAGACGTCCCTTCTCACTAAGTAAATGTTTTGATTTAACACGCCTCAAATTATTCCTTTTCCTTCATGCTTACTCAGCTAGAGTCTGTACCAAAAAACAGCTATGCATTGATATAAATTCTGGAAAGTGCGTTTTTTTTTGTTGTGTAACGCCGAATAATATATTTGTGTTACTTTCTTTTTTTATGGTGCAACTTTAGTTCAAAAATTCTTAATGATGCAAATTTTAGTACTTATGATATAAGAAGAATTGTGCAAGACTCTCTCGAAAAATTTTGAGCAACACCCTTATATAAATCTTGTGTCCGTCCATGGCTAGTTTAAATCCTTTTTAGATTTGGAAACCCATATATATTGATATCAAAGGTGTAATTACATATCGTGGGACGCAAGTGATTGTCATGAAACAGAACACCTTCTCGTGCATTTTATCTCAGAAATGACAATATTGGCGCATCTTGTGTTTTTGTGTTTTATCTCTAACGAGTAAAGTGACTACAAGAAAATATTAGCTACGTACGGGTCAAATGAGTTGCGAGTACATAAAAATATTAGCTACACATATTAGGCGTGTTGAAATTCACCAAAGGTAGCCTTGGATGTATAGAATCTTATTGAGTGTTTTCTGTAGAAAATTTAGATCATCTAATAACTGTTGGATTATGGTAGTCGGATAGCACGAATACATTACGAATATGTGAGCCTATTGGGGGCACACACGTTAATACACGGAGAATGCGTTTAATACTTCACAAATATAAACCGAGGGACTAAATTGGACAAAACCTGAACTCTAAGGGGGACACCAAAGTGGTTGGGCCCTATGGGAGGTTCTAGATGGGTTTTGTGTTTAATTAGCATTTAAGGAGGCCCATGAAAGTTTTTTAGAATTAGGGTTTGGGTGCCTATATAAACACCCATAACCTACTTCATAATTTGCTCATTCTAAAAAACCTTTCCTCCTCCCTCTCTCACCGAAATCGCCTGGCCCCTCTCTAGGGTTGTTAAGGGTTTCGGTTCTACACCTCAACCGAATTCGGTTGAACCCCAATTTGGATTTTCGGGTTCTTTAATTCGGTTTGAGGATTTTCGGTTAATTAGGGTTTATTATAATCCCTAATCCGGTTTAATTGGTTCAAGATCACAAAGGTTGTTTGATTAGGGTTTTGATCCAAGAAGGTACAATTGTTGCTTTGTTCGTGAAGTTAAGTCTAGACAACTTAACGTGTTCTGTTGACGTGATTGTGTGAGCAACCGTAGAGGTGATTGTTTTAATCACTTATTTATTTTCAAGATCGAATTGCTGAGAGGTACGCTTTCTATTTACTTTTCATGTACGTGTTAACCATATGCTATTACTAGATCCATCCGCTGCTTACTCGTAAGCTAATGGTTACCTAGATTAGTTAAATCCCAACAATAACGTCTAGCTAACTTCTTTAATGCATACAACAACCATTGCAACTAGGGGTGTTAACGATGCGAGTCGAGTCGAGTTTCAGCCTGTTTAATAAGTACTCGGCTCGAGCTCGAATAAACTTTTATAAGAAGGTCACTCCAAATTACAATTAAGTAACTAAGGTTCTAGAGTCTAAACATGCATACACACCAACAAGAAGCAATATAATTAAGATTTACATATCAATTCACATGCAATCATAAGCAAACACTCAAGAGATCTAGCCTAGCATGTTCAAGACAGTGGAAGCACAAATATCAATCAAACAATAAGACATATTAAAAGATAAAAGATAAAAGAACTTCACTATATTGAATCAAGCAATTAGGAATGATATAGAAGAGTTGGGAAACACTAAAATACTCCCAAAATCTACTACAAGTCGACCTCCCAAAAACTTTAACCCTAATTCTATCTAAGAATGTATATGAAAATCATAAAATCAAGTTTGTATATATAGACTTCAGACCGCGACGGCATCACAAATAATCCAGATGCCGTCGCCACGCTAGGGTTTCTAGGGCTACTCTTATTACAGCTGATTCATACGGCGTCGCATCTTTTCTAAACACCGTCTCCACTCTCTGGTCTTGACTCTTCAATCCGTCTTCAAGCCAAATTGCCATCTTATCCGATTTTTCAAAAATTAAGCTAAAGTCACGTGTATTTCCTCCAAATGTCCTTCAAATGCTAAAAATACAAAAAGGAATGATTAAGCGCATATTTCAGACATAATTGCATGATTATAAAGGTAAAACGACCCCGAAAAAGTGTATACAATTACACCTCATTAGATACAAACCGGTCATCTCTATTATTTACTACGATGGGTAATACAACAGATCAAAACTGTTTTCATAAAAATAAATTTTTGCCGTTTTTAAAAATCATTTGTGTTCTAGTGATCTATGTTAGTTTAACAAAGTTAAATGAGTACTCAATTCAGTGGTAGTGTCAACTTGCACTTTGGCGTCCCACTAAAGATGATGTTGTTTCAAATTCTCAATTAAATCATAGGCATCTTGAAGAGTCTTATGCATGAGATTACCACCGACAGCCACCATGAGTTTGTCTCGATCAATCATCGTTATTCCATGATAAAACGTTAAGATTTGATCAATAAGCAAAATTCTATGACCAGGACATTTCTATAAACATAATTTGAATATTTCCTAAGCTTCAAATACTTATTCATCAGGCAATTACTGAAAATTCAAGATGTCTTTCCTAAACTAAAACGATTTAGACTGAGGGTAGTATTTTGAAAGAAACTTGGAGACCAGCTCTTCCCAATTATGAATAGAATGTGTTTAAGACGATAAAACCAAATTTCAGTATCATGCGTTAAAAAGAATGAAAAAAAGATTTAGATTGATTCTATCTTGAGAAAATCCATTTTTCTTGATGAATTGGGTGAAAGATAGATACTTGTCTAAGTGCTCGTTTTCATCTCTATATTTGAAACAATCCGTATTTTTAATCAATGTACGACGCTATTAAATTCACTATTTATTTTTTTCTCGTACGCATTTGCTTTTAATTTTAATCAATACGTTAAATCGCGTAAACTAAAAATCACCAATCAACGTAAGTGGGCACCAAACAAATTAAAGTTTACGTCAAACAATCATTATATTATTATTACTAGAGTAATAATTTACTTATTATGTTTTATTTTTATCGGTTACGTAAAACGTTACGTTTCGCGATAAATTACGATTAGGTATTCCCGGAACCACCAAAACATTTCTACGCTTCAACAAATACCCAGGTTTATACCCAATACCCAAAGTTTATAAAACTTTACCCATATGTATATATATGGACGTCCCATATATATAGGGAGCAACCAAGACACTTAAATTCAAGTCTTACACTTTAATAAAAGAAACTACAAGATATACTTTCAATTATAATGCAAGTATTACTTCCATTTCTCTTCAAAGTATTTAGCCAACACATTCCCTCATTTCCATGGGATAATGTCCATTCTAGGGAACCAAATAACACAAGTATTAATGAGCTAGCAATGTACATCTAGAGTTAGTAAAGACTTTCCCTAGAATTCCTCATTGTGTCTATTATGTATCTAGCCCTTATTGCATCTAGCTACAAGAGTATATAATGCCTAAACTAGAAAGGATACACACACATCTCTCATTTCCTTGGTGAAACAAAGCAAAACACTCTCTCTTTTCACCTCTATAGCTCACGGCTCAAAAAGCTCCTCCCACACAACCCATACAAATTTTTCTACCACTTATACAAGCATACACACAACATATCTAAGACCTACTAAGATGGTTTGAAGGTTTGGTTAAACCTTTACAAGTGTTAAACAAGAAAAATGGAAGATTAGGGTTTAGGGTTTCAAGATCTTGCAAGCTTGGTTTAAAAATCTAAACAAGGGTTTAGATTATATTTCTCATCATCATTTATCACCTTAAGGTTATCTATAAGCCCTCACCTTTTCATTTTCATGATTTTATGAGTATATTAGTTCTATATGGCAAAATCACCATTAGGATGCTTTTAAACATGTAAAACATATTTTTGCTTGTGATTATAATTTTGTACACTTATTCATGTGTTATGTGGTTGAATATATTATGGTATAATGGCTTGTGGAAGACTTGTGATTAATTTATGTAGTTAAAAAGTATATAAAAACAAAGTTATACAAATAAACTCAAAAGATATATAAGGGGCTGTTTTGGTCCGAATTTTTGGACATGGATTTTATATTTTATAAAAATAGTACGTCTCATGACGATTCCAAAATGATAAGAAACTCGAAAAACCGATTTATAACGAAAAAGATACGACGATTACAAGTTTACGATAATTAATACTTTTATAAAAATAATTTTATAAAAAGTTACTGTTCATCAGGGACTTTATTTTTGGAAAAACATCATAAATAAATAGAACTTTTAAATACGAAGACGTACTCGAAAGAATCGCTAAAAACGGAGTTAAAACGAATAAGTTACGACATTTACGAGATTTACGATAACTAAATCTATAAAAATAAATATATAACTGTTATGAACAGTAAAATCACTATTCATCAGAAAAACTCAAATTTTGAAAATGTTATATTTTGATAACTCGTCTTAATACGAAGGCGTGGACGTAAGAAACGAAAGAAACGGACTAAAAACGAGAAAGTTACGCCAGTTTTACTAAAGTATACTTATAAACGTTTTTACTTTATAAATATGATTTCACTAAAACGATTAGATGGTGATGTAGCTATATAGAATTATATGTGGTATTAGTTAATCAAAGTACTATATTACTAGGGAGTTTCATAATGAGGCCTCTTCGGGGTGGCGTATCGACGAGTTGTTGGATTTACGATTTAAAGTGTCCTAGCTCCTCATACGTCACTACATGACCTCTTAATTATGATAGCCCGAACGATAGTATGATGAGCTATACGACCTATAAATAATCAAAGTGTTTAGTACTTATACGACCTATATTGGATTAGGTTGCATATTACATCCCAATTAAGTTTTACAACTTCCTAGGCAGTATACATAACCGTTGTAGTGTAGCATATGCAAGACATGAGGGTTGTTATTGTTCTCTAGGGGAATAACATTTTGAAGGTCCAAACTAAATATAACTAAGATCTAGGAGATTGAAAAAAGATTATTTTTATATTTTTATATTTTTTGAAAGCAAGTAAAATCTTATGTTTTGAAGAGGTTGGTTTTAAAACTAATATCTAATTGATTAAACTAATTTAGTGATAAGAATTCGTATGATAAGGGAGTAGTGTTTACTTACTAATGCATGATCCTTGGTATGCTTTTCCTAACTTCATTTTCTTGTCACACTTGTGATGTACGTGTAAGTATTTCCGAGAAGCATGATGATTTACACAAAAACTCCATCTACGTGATAACTTGCTAGGGCAACACACATGCAAGGTAGTATGAAGACTATTATATGGCCCCTAGGGAGATATACGCGCATTAAAAATACTCAAAAGGGATCATCCACATATGGGTAAGGTAGTATGAAGACTATTACCGATGAAATCCTTTTTACACAATCATATCGCTCTAGATCTTCGATATAATTAAGTAACTAAGGTTCTAGAGTCTAAACATGCACACACACCAACAAGAACCAATATAATTAAGATCTACATATTAGTTCACATGCAATCATAAACAAACACTCAAGAGATCTAGCCTAGCATGTTCAAGATAGAGGAAGCACAAATATCAGTTAAACAATAAGACATATTAAAAGATAAAGGATAAAAGAACTTCACTCCATTGAATCAAGCAATTGGGGATGATATAAAAGGGTTGGGAAACCCTAAGATACTTCCAAAATCTGCTACAAGTCAACCTCTTACAAACTCAAACCCTAATTCAATCTAAGAATGTATATGAAAATCATAAAATTGAGTTTGTATATATAGACTTCATACTATGACGATGTCACAAATAATCCGACGCCGTCGCCACGCTAGGGTTTCTAGGGCTTCTCTGGTGACGGCTGATCCAAACGGCGTCGCATCTTTTCAGACGCCGTCTTCACACTAGGGTTTCCAGACGCCGTCTCCACACTCTGGTCTTGATTCTTCAATCTGTCTTCAAGCCAAATTCCCATCTTGTCCAGTTTCTTCCAAAATTGAGCCCAAGTCATGTGCATTTCTTCCAAATGTCTTTCAAGTGCTAAAAACACAAAAAGAAACGATTAAGCGCATATTTCAGACATAATTGCATGATTATAAAGGTAAAATTACCTCAAAAAGGTGTATAAAATTATACCTCATTAAATACCCTTACACATGGGATTTGCTTGTCCCCAAGCAAATGAGCTTTTCTCTCTAGACAATAGCAATATCAAGGGTATTCAACTTAATCTTTAAAGGATTTTATGGCACAACCAATTAGACATCGTAACTAGAAGCACGGAAAAGATGTACTAGTACCTCACAATAAGTGTTTGGATATTCTCTCTCTCTCTCTCTCTCTCTCTCTCTCTCTCTCTCTCTCTCTCTCTCTCTCTCTCTCTTTCTCTCTCTCTCTCTCTCTCTCTCTCTCTCTCTCGGTGTATCATAAATTATGACAATATAGAAATGGAAAATATAACACTCATTTACCTGTCGTAGCATACAAATAACCATATGCATGATAAAGGATCAAACCTCCACCGCTAGCGTAAGTACTAATAGTTACTATCAAATATGTCTTTAAAGGGTTGTTGGGTGTAGGTGTACTATGATTTTATGGAAACAGAAACAAATAGGAGATATTTAGGGAGTGACTTTTTGGGTGAAGTGGTGAGTTAATTATCTTATAAGAATACACGCTGGTTTGGTTGCTAGGCCAAAGACTTTACCACACGAACAAGATGTACAAACTCTACACAACTATACATCAAACTCTTTATTTTTCTTTTCTCGATAAATAAACTAATCTAATGACCCGAATTTAGTTGGATCAAAATAACATGGAGAACATTTGACAAACATATGTGGGTATTGACTTAACTTTTCTTCCCCATTCTTCCGCGAAATAAACACTACCATGAATCCCAATCGTCCCAAAATAATAAATACAAGGATAAGGACTTAGCAACCGTGTACTAAAAAAATTAACTTGGGTTTAACAATAATGTACTAAAAGCGAGTACATATAAGGTAGGCTAAGGCAATTTTGGTGTAACAATTGGTTGTACGGTTTAACAATGCTCTTCATTAACAATCAGGAATCGACCAGAAGATTACGAGAACCGTGAAAAGGATAGGCTCAGAGGGTTTTACTAGGGGATTCTTGCACTAAAAATGAGTGTGAAGCACATGTGTAGGATAGTGATATAGTCGATGTGACCATAATAACAATTACAGGTTTAAAACATGGGTTAATCCTAGTGCCTCTTATCATTTAGCAATTCTTATTACTCACTACACAGTCTCGGGATGCATCACTAAAGCAAGTTCTAGAATTTTATACACTACTGGCACAATCTCATATGATTTAATACCGATACCAATGCTCCAGAAAAGGCAACAAAACCACATATACACATCCATAATGATAGAATAGATACATATGATTGCTCACTCCCTAACTCGAGAAAGCTAAAGGTATAAATTATCTTGGGTATCAAAGATGGATACCTGAATTCCTAAAGATCTAAGGGCAAACCTCATAATTTGGGGGTGAAATTTTATTTGAGTGAAGGGTTTTTGTACTAGTCGTATAATTAACTATCCTATGAGAGACTCTATTACTTAGTTTCAAAAGTACGTGCCACAAAAAAAATTAAATTTGGGTCAAAATTACCTTCTACGCTATGTTTCGATATATCACTCATCATTTTAAGGACAAAGCAAAAGATAAATGATGGAATAGTTTCTAATGCTTTTATTTCCCCTACACTTATTACGAACATTATCCCCAATGTTCTACAAAGTACCCATAAACGAATAAAGAGAAAAGAAAAGAGAGCAAAAGAAACTAGTACTCCCCTAGTTTTGCTCAATGATGGAGAAGAAACAAATGATAAAGCGGCTAAATCGTCATCCAAGAATTGTCCACATGAAACTCCTAAGAACTCCCGGGATTCTCCTTATCAAATATAACTTGCAAATCAAAGACAAGATGCAAACATACCCAGCATAAAATCGACGGAATGATAAATATACAACTTTATGATTTTAGGTTTTTCGACTCTATGACAAAAAAATAAAGGATAGGATGAATGTGTTAATACATTTGTGGTTTCCAATAGGTTTTTAAGCAATGTACAAATTCTGGAAATTATACAAAATTTTCAAAGTTAAGAAAAGAAATTTTACTGTAGCTTTGGTGGGGACGCCGTCAGGAAAATCCTGACGCCGTCTCCACATTCTGTAGAGAAAAAAACTTTTTATTTCTTGGAAAATTTCTGCACGCAAGTCCAATTAGTAATCCTGCAAAAATTTACTGCACACGCTACGAAATTTATTAACACAATCATATGACTCAAACAAACACACAAAATGCGAATTAATCTAAATTATTTGTTTGATTTGTTTGAAAATTAGTTCTTAAAAACCGGATATTTCTCTTACACTTATTATTACAAAATGCCTTTGATTAAGATCAAAACGTGGTTAAAAACTAAACAAAGCATGATTACAAAATATATTTTCAAACAATATCAAATAATAAAGAATTAAAACACACGACACACCTAGAAATGTGGAATTTAAAATATTAGGTTGCCTCCCAATAAGCGCTTTTGTTTTTTAGAGAGTCTTTTAGCTAGACTCGGAGTGGCTTTTACTAGGAATCATGAAAATGACCAAAGTTTAGGACATCAGTTGGATTCTCTTTGGTGAAAGTTTCCTAGTCGTCGGAATTGATTCGAATGCCCTATCAAACTTTTCTCCATCGAGATCATTTAACTCAATCCTAATGTGCCATGCACCATCTCCTTCCTTAGGTGGTATATTCTAATCTATATAATTCTCAACTAAATCTTTCAATTCTTACATATTTCCTTTCAAATTAATAGGTATGGCTCCTAAAAATTCCCCTATTTTTCTAAACACTAAAATATCTTTAAACGGGTTAACCTCGGCATCCCTAGCTATGTCTCATTCCCCTAGCACATGGTTATCCCAAAAGTCTCTTTTCACATAGTATGGGGGTCGGGCTCTTATTCCATCTTCACTAGTTCATGGTTTATATGATTCATGTTTTCCTGTGGTAGTCCAATAAGGCACATTATCTTCACCAAAGTCAAGTTCTCTAACTCTGAATATTAACCTAGTAAGTCCTTCTCCTACTGCTATTTTGGCTTTCTGCTAAAAATCCTCTTCCTACTAGTAATGGGCAAGTAGGTTCTATTTCCATATGTACTACGTAAAAATCCTCAAATAGTTTTAATTTTCCTACATGAACTTCAACATTTTTCACAACGCCTACTGGGTACGACTTAGTTCCATTCGCTAATATAAGGACATCATCGGTTTCTTCTAATAGCCCAATCTTAAGCTTTTTGAAGAGGCTTAATGGGATTAAATTTACACATGACCCTAAATCGGTTAGGGTATCAAAAGGCTTAGAGTCAACTAGTCTATAAGGTAAGATGAATAATCTAGAATCCTTCATTTTCTTTGGTGCTACACTTTGAATGTATTCGGACCTATTTATCCCTAGCTCTAAACTCACTATGTATTTGTCTAGGAGGGCATCATAAATCATAACATGAGCTAGAAATTCAAGAACAGGTAAGTTGAGATGCAAGTCCGTAAACTCGTCTTCGATAGCTTTTTCGGATCCTTTTAGGGTTGTTGTTTCAATTTCATTGACCGCTAAAGTGTTAACTTGGATTGTTCCTATTGAATGTTTGTGGTTGATTTGAAACACGTTTGAATGTCATTGACCGATTTAAAAGAGTTAGAGGAGCTTTGAGGATCCCCCGTTGGATAAGAACGAGTAGACGAGGTCGAATTAGGGTTTAACTTTGGGTTCTTTACCGTGTCACTTGGGAGTGTTCCCGTCATTTGGTCAATGAATGCCTTTAAGAATGTATCCAATTTATAAGTCATCTCGCTTTCGTATTGTTTGAAATTGGCTTCAAACCTAGATATCTTAGTGTCTTGAGATACCATAAAATTACACATTAATCCTTCAAGATTTGATTGGATAAAACTCTGGGAGTTGTTGATGAAGGATCGGTTCGGGTATGAACCATTTGATTGGAACCGATTAAGTGGGTTTAAAAAATTATTTTGGGAATTTTGGGAATTTTGGGGTTGTCTCCACCTAAGGTTTGGGTGACTTTTCCATGACAGATTGTATGCGTCACCAAGATTGTTTTGCTCGGGTTTAAAAGTGTACCACTTACCTCTCGATTCGTCGGTATACGAAGGTGCATATTCAACAAAAGCTTACTCAGGATTTTCCATGCAATATTGAGTGTCATGAGGACCACTACAAATCTCAGATGAAGAAGTGATTTTGTTCACTTGGATGGGTTGATTAGGATCAAGATGAGTTTCCATCAAGCTTTGGATTTTATAGCCTTGACTGGTTTGGCGATGGTCAGATGTACTTGGGATATCTTGAGGTATAGAGATAGCCTTGACTGGTTTCGTGAAGTCTCTTGGGTCATTCCAACTTTTTTTATCATAAAGGGCGAGGTCCTACAATAATGCTCGTGATTCTTTTTCATTTTTATCACATAACTTGCCACTGGCAGCTTGATTGATGGTTCGCCTTGTGATGGGGTTGATATGGTCATAGAAAATTTAGATTTGGAGCTCGATATCGATACCATGATGAGGGAATTTTTTGAGTATGTCCTTGAAACGAGTCCATGCATTGGATAAAGACTCACCTTGGTGTTGTTGGAACATCAAGATGTCATTGCGAAGTTTAGAAGTCCTTCTCGGTGGAAATAATTGAGCACATAAACGAGTAGTAAGATCCTTCCAATTGGAGATGGATCATGCAGGGAGACATTCAAGCCAATTGCTAGCTTGATCTCGAAGGGAAAATTGAAATAAACGCAAGCGCGTTCTTTCCTTACCGTTAAGGTTAATTGAGTACACTAGTTTTAGAAAATCCTTAAGGCGTTGGTTTGGATCCTCGGACCGTAGTCCGTTGAATGAGCATCCGTTTTTCACCAACCGGGTTGTTTCGGATCAAAAAAGCACCACATTGTTCCCATTGGGGATCTCAATGGTGTTTCGGTAGCCCTCGTGGCTAGGTTTCGAGTATTCTCCTAAGGTACGTCATGGATTTTCGCCTTCCATAGAGGTCAAGGAATAAGATTTACGAACAAGAACACAAAGAAAAGATACACTAAAAGAAAGCTAATAACAAGAAAATAAAAATCCCACTTGAAAGGATTCAAGCGAGTAGATCTATGTTAGATAAAGTTCTGAACCTACGCTATTCCCCGGCAGCGGTGCCAAAAACATTGATGAGGGTTGAATACTCCCACTAAATTTTATAACTCCCTAGGCAGTGTACCTAACCGTTGTAGTGTAATATAAGCAAGACACGGGGGTTGTTATAATTCTCTAGGGGAATAGCCTTGTGAAGGTCCAAACTAAATATAATTAAGATCTAGGAGATTGAAAGAAGATTATTTTTGTATTTTTATATTTTATTAAAGCAAGTAAAATCTTGGTTTTTAAAGAGGTTTGTTTTAAAACTAATATCTAATTAATTAAACTAATTTAGTGATAAGAATTCGTATAAAAAGGGAGTAGTGTTTACTTAATCATGCATGATCCTTGGTATGCTTTTCCTAAATCTATTGCCTTGTCACACTTGTAATGTATGTGTAAGTATTTTCGAGAAGCAGGACGAATAACATGAAAACGCCGTCTACGTGATAACTTGCTAGGGCAACACACATGCAAGGTAGTATGAAGACTATTACATGGCCCCTAAGAAGATATACGCACCTTAAAATACTTAAAAGGGATCATCCACATATGGGTAAGGTAGTATGAAGACTATTACCGATGGAATCCTTTCTACACAATCATGCCGCTCTAATTCTTCAATACAATTAAGTAACTAGGGTTCTATAGTCTAAACATGCAAACACACCAACAAGAAGCAATATAATTATTATTTACGTATCAATTCACATGCAATCATAAGCAAACACTCAAGAGATCTAGCCTAGTATGTTCAAGATAAAGGAAGCACAAATATCAATCAAACAATAAGACATATTGAAAGATAAAAGATAAAAGAACTTCACTATATTGAATCAAGCAATTGGGGATGATATAGAAGGGTTGGGAAACACTAAAATACTCCCAAAATCTGCAACAAGTCGACCTCCCACAAACTTTAACCCTAATTCTATCTAAGAATGTATATGAAAATCTTAAAATCAAGTTTTTATATATAGACTTCAGACCGCGACGGCATCACAAATAATCCAGATGCCGTCGTCACGCTAGGGTTTCTAGGGCTTCTCTTATGACGGATGATCCATATGGCGTCGCATCTTTTCCAAACGCCGTCTCCATGCTTTGGTCTTGACTCATCAATTCGTCTTCAAGCCAAATTGCCATCTTGTCCGGTTTTTCTAAAATTGAGCTCAAGTCACATGTATTTCCTCCAAACGTCTTCCAAATGCTAAAAATGCAAAAAGAAACGATTAAGCGCATATTTCAGACATAATTGCATGATTTTAAAGGTAAAATGACCCCCAAAAGTGTATAAAATTACACCTCATTAGATACAAACCGGTCATCTCTATTATTTACTACGATGGGTAATACAACGAATCAAAACTGTTTTTATAAAAATAAATTTTAGTCGTTGTTAAAAATCATTTGTGTTCTAGTGATCTATGTTAGTTCAACAAAGTTAAATGACCACTCAATTCAGTGGTAGTGTAAACTTGCACTTTGGCGTCCCACTAAAGATGATGTTGTTTCAAACTCAATTAAATCATAGGCATCTTAAAGAGTCTTATGCATGAGATTACCACCGATAGCCACCATGAGTTTGTCTCGATCAATCATTGTTATTCCATGATAAAACGTTAAGATTTGATCAATAAGCAAAATTCTATGACTAGAACATTTCTACAAACATAATTTGAATCTTTCCTAAGCTTTAAATACTGATTCATCGGGCAATTACCGAAAATTTAAGATGTCTTTCCTAAACTAAAATGATTTAGACTGAGGGTAGTATTTTGAAAGAAACTTGGAGACCAGCTCTTCCCAATTATAAATAGAATGTGTTTAAGACGATAAAACCAAATTTCAGTATCATGCATTAAAGATAATGGAAAAAGATTTAGATTGATGCTATCTTGAGAAAATCCATTTTCTTGATGAATTGGGTGATACATAGATACTTGTCTAAGTGATCGTTTGCATCTCTATATTGGAATCCATAGAATTAACAATTTTGTCGAATAGGCTCAATCATATAATTTTTTAATACAAAATCTAGTTTTTGAACGTTTGCCAGAACGATTGGTCATCCTCTATCGATAAGTGATGGTTTATGAAGTCCCTCCATGGTACGAAGATCATGGGAATGAAAGGGTGAAAAATCGTACATTGCGAAGAATTAAACAATATAAGAGGATAAAGGGATACAAATTAAATGCTAGAGAGGATAAAGATGCTTTTTAGTTTTTTTTAATAATTTTTTTTTCAAAATAGATATGCATATAAAGTAACTTCAACGAGAATGGAATTTCAACTTCAAGGATCTTTAAGGCACTAACTCCAAACTTCGATGTAAGAATTAATGGTTATCACCAACGGGCATTTGGTCCAATGGTATGGAGGTTTTACCCTCCTTGGCAAGGTCTCATGTTCGAGTCTTGTCTTGGGCGATAGGGGTTTCCTCCCGCGTGTGTAAAGGGAAGGGTGCCATTGCCTTCTGGGCTGGACCCAACCTGGTTGTGTGGGCTCGCTACGCCTTCTGGGCTAGGGGCCATGTAGCCACAAATTGCCGTTCCAAAAAAAAAATTAATGGTTATCAGCCGTACAAAAGGCGATAAAGTCTTGAAACACATTGAGAGCGCTTTAAGAGTACAACAAGACAAAACCATATTTGCAATGGTAAGTTCAGCTCTTTGCTTTTTATATGGTTTTAACTATACTATCATTGCACTAAAATGTTAAAAATATGCATAATGGATATTGAGTGTTATTTGTGATTTGCCTTTTGACGGAGACGAGATACATATTGGATTCACTCAATAGGAATTTGGACAAGGAACCTAACATATACTCGTTGGTACCACTAATAGAAGCGTAAGTATATTCTAGCATTGATATTAAATTGTTTTAAACATTGATATTAAATTTCCAATCGGGTATATAAAGTAATCAAATCTAACAATATTGATTTTTACTGCATGTCATGATACTTCAGTTTATTTGAATTGGAATATTGTTAAGGTAAATCATTTATCATATATATAAATATATATTTGTGTTCCATTTGACTTCGACGTTTCATATATGTACTCTATGTTTAGTACTTCCCCATAATGTGAGTAGTTGTAAATATTTATTTACTTTGTTTTATACTAATATTGTTTTCTTGTAAAATGACTCAGTGGCTCTTTCTTTTGATTTCTTTATAGGTTTGGAATGATATGAAACTTAAAAGTATGTGCCACATTGATGAATGTGTTGAGAATTCAGTGTCACGATTTTGCTTGATTCATTTCTCACAAGATAGAGGTTTTTATTGTCTAATTACATATGTATTATGGTTAGTTTATGAACAACTTCGGATATAAAACTTTGTTACCAGGACATTTGATAATATTATTGCGTATGTGATTTTTAAGTAATGTTTTTATCCATTTGACTTATAGTTGTTGATACTCTAGTTAATATTATTGGTTTAGTTTTCCAAGGAAAAAAATTCATATAGGAAAAAAATTCATACAGGAAACAAAAGATACTGGTTATATACCAAAATAAAAATAAATGAGAAAAAGAGAAAATGTGTAGATTTTAAACAATGGTTGGTTTTGTTCTTTTAAAGTCGTAAAATGGAAAAAATCAATTATTAAAAAATAAAAGGAAAAAAATTGATTTAAAACAATGTTTGGGTTGTGATGTAGCATAAAAGAGATATGACGGTCGAAACCAACCGCTGCAAATAACTGATATGTATAGTACTATTAAATGCAACCTTGATAGTGTGTGTATGTCTTTTACAACGGTTACAAACCGGTTTATCTCCATTATTTACTACGACGGGTAATACAACGATTCGTTTCAAAAAAATGAATTTTTGCCGTTTTAAAATTCATTGGTGTACTAATGATCTATGTTAGTTCAACAAAGTTAAATGTTTAATGAAACAAAATTTATAGAAAATATAAATCGATATTAATACATAATAAATTCTTTTATGTAAAATTATGTGAATAACTATTAGTTGTACTTATATCACAATTACAAAATAAATTTGATTTATTTGTAAAACCCGTACGTGCACGGGTCTTATAAATAGCGGTCGTTGAGGATAGAAATAAATGTCAAAAGACAGCAGAATAAAATAATTTAGTGATAAAATGACTCTATTACCCTCATGTGCAAGAAGATTTAACTTTATCTTGACTACATTTTTATAGCACTTGTTAAAATTCGCGGTTTGGTGATAAAAGCAAGGACCAATACCATGTATTTTAAAACTTACAGGGACTAGAGGAAAAGAAACCCTTAAGTCGGTTTGGTTAATATATGGTTCTATCATTCCTTTTAAATCGTTCAAAAAATAATCATCCCCTTTAACCTAATCAAATATTTTTCTAATCAAAGTCTCTCGTGCCTCAAGTTCACACGTAAGCTTATCATTATTTTTCTTTATATTTTAATATCTTGATCGATTATGTTATTATTTATTGGTTGATTATCTAGTGTTTGTTGGTATATGTTATAAATTTGGTTATCTAGGGTTTGTTTCTTGGAATTGCTGTTTTTTTATCATTTTCGTTTATTATGTTATTTGATTGATTGAAGATATATATATATTATAATACAATATGTTTGATGAAAAATTGTAATTGCTGTTTTTGGGTTGTTTTCTTTTATAGATAGGTAACGTTTTCTTAGTTTGAGCATCATATACAGTTTTAGATTTGGCTTATCACTGATTGTTTCTATGGCTTATTTAGTTTTCAGCTAATATAAGCTTATCATAACATGATAAAATTGTATAAACTAGAATGTTTTATAAGCTAAAAAACGAATACGCCTGCTATACAAGCTTTAAACAAACAACCCCTCAGATTAATTTTTTAATGTTTTGGTCAAAGTTCTTACATTTTTGTTTGCTACTAGGCAGATATTCTCAATGTGTATAACTTCTACTTCAAGATTGTCATCCTCTCCATCGGATACTCGCACTGTTTCTCCGCCTCCATCAACAAACAATGTAAGACTATTATTATATATTAAGGTACACATTGTCATTCCTTATAAATTGACATACTACAGAAATATGAGAGACGGATGCTACAAGAAGAAATGCAAGAGCTATTTGGTGAATCAATCAAATGTGCTTTCTCTTGGCTGGATGATGAAATTTTCTTGGTTTCTCCTTTGAGAGGGGCCGGTCAAGAAAAGTATGGTGATTACATATGGTATGTAATTTACTTTGTTTGGTATGTAATTTTTTGAAGTTTTTTTTTAGAATGATGATGACAAGTCTACATTGGTAACTATGGTAGCATAAATGTCTTGAGCATATGTGAAAGATTAAGAAGATTAGCACCATATAATTTTGATGAAACAAGATCACGAGATGTTGCAAAAAAACTTTTTAAGGTATTATCATGTGAAATAACATAGTTTTGAATAATAATATTTAAAATATCTAATTTATTATATCATATATATATTATTATATTTTTATATATATCATATTTATTTATATTAATATTCTTTAATTGTTTATATCATTCATATATATATGTTTCGGTGTGATGTTGTGTGATGTTCTATAATTATTATGATTATAGGCTATCAAGGAACACAAGAAGTATAGGATGATACAACAACTCCGCATTTGTGATGTTGGTTATTTAACTTTCAAGTTATCATGGGAATGGATGGTAAAGGTACTTTTTTTTTCTCTTCCTAAACAATGTCTTTAAAACACAGATTACAATTCTCACTTAGATTCTTCTTGTTTACACCTTCTTTGCAGAGAGTTAAGAACATGCTAGATCATGGTATACACACATGGGCACCAGTAAATTTGGAAAGGGCAGTAGTAGTCGTCCCGAGAGCGGCTATAGACGCTGATTCCTATGCAGATGGGATTCGATCCCATTATATTAGAGACATGCTAACTCTTATACTTGACTATGCTGGAGTTGCTATGGGCCGAAGCCTTAATATGACCCAATCTCCATCAGCTGCGCAGCAGGGGAAAAAGGAAGGATACGGTTATAGTTTACAGGTATATATGCCGTTGACGTGGTTGTTTGAATGTTTGTTATATATATAAATTAGGCATATTTTGCAGTCCTTGGATGCGGTACAAAGTTGCTTTGTTGAAGAACAGGGGGTTATGACAAGTAGAAGAAACGGAACTCATCTTTTTGCTGTGAAGGAAGAAGCATTAGGAAAAGTATCATCGTTAAAAAATGTTTATGACGATCTCGCAACTTTGTGGTACTTTACTTGCTGAGTTTATCTTCTATATGTTTATGTATTTGTTTCTCATGTTCTATATGTGCACAGCGGCAAGTAAACCCACTTTCTAAACTTTTTCAATATATGTCCTGTTTGCAATTTTATTAACATTTTTTTAATATTTCGTCTAAACTAGCTTTAGTTAAAGATATCTTCCGCATGTGTATTCCTCTTTGTAAACACTCATACATTTCATTAATGGTATATGTAGGTCTGCAATTCATGAGCAAGGAGGACAATTGATAGTATATGTCGCTCCCGTACGCCAACGAGAGTATGTCGAAAAATGCTTCACGGTAAGTAACTTTTACACAACATGATAACTAATAACATGTTAAAAAAGAATATTGGAGAAGAAATTGAATATTGGTTTTTTTCAGGCTGCTAAATATGAAAATTGGCTCCTTAAGTCGAACCCTGCACTAATTTGTTGTGGATACCGAACTTCAAGTAGTGAACTCGAAAAGCTGACTTCTTTGTGGAAAAAATATCAAACTCATTCTAAAGCCGCATATCTTGTGAAACTAGGTATAGATATTCTTCATTTATTTTTTATTTTTATCTTGTGAAAAAAAATTGTTTTTCCAAAAATATTTTATTGTATATATCATTCAACTTTCTTTGATAACTAGCTTTCTACCTGTTTGGCCTGTTACGTTTTGACATAAAATTATATCTCTTTTTAACTCACTAAAGATAAAACATGCACCAAATCCATTACTATTTTAACGGGATTGATTTAACATAGTTAAATTTCACAATTTTTCTTTTTATCAGGCGATGGTGCTGGGTATACTGCGGAAGCATCTTTTGAATGTGCTGTGAAGTAAGATTTTCACGCTCTTATCATAATTTTTACCGTTATTGTACTTTATTATCATCAACAATCAAAGTAGTGGTAAATGTTATTTTCTTATCAACTTGCTGTAATCAATTTTTTTTAATTTTTTAATATAATGAATTCAACAATGTAACTTTTAGGTTGTGTTTCATATTATTCATATCTTATAGTTTTGTCATTTGTGTTCTTAACAGGTATACATACTTAAAGAGCCATAGATTGGCTGAATGTATGTTCAATATTGACGAGATACTTGATGAAGAGGTATTCTTATGATGTTCTTTCATTACTGGTGATGTTATGCTATTCTATATTGAATTACTTGATTTGAAATCTTCAATTCTCTGATAAATAGGGAGATACTTTTGTATATCTACTAAAGACACAAGCTCTAATTCGTTCGCGTATGGAGAATTTGGGTAGTGGAGGCATTGTTAAGTATGCGAAGGTAAGACTTTCTTTTCGTTTCAATGTTGTTACAACTTTCTCATTTCGGCCCCAATTTTATTATTGCTTTCTTGTTCTTGGCCCAACAGGCGTTTTTTGGCAAAGAACGTGAGTTGGCATTACATTTAGTCCAATTTACTGAGGTAAGACAAACATACATTGGGCTGAATATTCAATACCAGTATACATGCTTATGTGAAGACATTTCACAAATGTAGATGGAAAACTGAAGTGAAGAACTTTGGTTTTTATTAATTCCCTAATTTTATTAACATGATTATTTAAAGTATATTAAATGTATTAATAATCAAACTTTCTTTTTCAGGTTATTGATAGGGCTTGTTTAACGTTCCTGCTACATCCGGTGTGTGGATACCTTTTGAATTTGTGTAAGAAATTTACGAGTTACTACGAGGTACATTTACTTGCATATTCCATTTCTCATACAGTATTGAATGTAAATTCGTCTTCTCATACAATATTGGAAGGTTACTTTTCAAAAAGTTTATTTGATTTTAAAACGCAAATGTTACGATTTATTTGTCCCGTTCAGCATAATTTTGGAAGTTTCTTAGTGGGTCTGCTTTTGAGAAAGCAGATCATTGATGTAGTGTTAACAAATGTCTTTTTTTCACACAATATGGAATTGAATTTCTCGTTCTCTTAAGTTAATTTATAAAAATTACTTTGATTTTTTAAGAATATATGATTATTTTGGCAGGTTCTGCAGCGTCTGGATTTAAAGATTTGTAAATCCAAATTATTTTTGTGTGAGGCAACTGAGGTGGTAATGAAAAAATGCTTCTATCTTTTGGGGATCACTCCGGTAGGCTTTCATCTAGTAGATTTTCTTGTTAATTAGATTCTTGGGTGGGGTTTTTTCGCGGTATACTCTTATGCGGGACTTTATCCTTTGTTATTGAAGTTTACTCTTTGAAGGGAGTTCTTAAGATCTATTCAAGTTTTTGGGTTTATATTCCCTAATCTAAATTGGTTTGGGTGTATTAAGTTTTTGGGTTCCATCTTTAAATAATTTATTATGAAGAAGTAAAGTAGAATTAAAGTAAAGTATAAAAAGTTTTCTTTTTTCTTTCAAAAACTGAGTTAAGTGTAAATACTGTAACTTGTAAAAGTATTGCATTAGTATAAAAAAACAAAGTTAGATACAATTCCACATTTATAACAAGTTTTAAACTTCTTTTATGGCGTAGGAATCCTTGAGAGTATCTTCAAGAATCACATGTTCATCCATGAAACAAGATATTTCTGATGCAAAGGAAAATACGGCTTTTGAGTACATTCCTTTGACTGTTTCTGATGCCAATGCCAGGTAACTCCTGATTTGGATCATGCAATCTAAGTAAAATATATGGTTGTTTACATAAAGTATTGTACCTTTTCTTTGAAAATTGACTTTTTTTGAAGGTTCATTTTGTATTCTGTAACGGAAATATTATATATAAATAAAATTAGAATATGTATATAATTTGACAAGTTTATAAGTTTTTTAATCAGTTTTGTAAGACTGCTTCACGGGTTTTTTTGTTGTGAAATGACGCAAACTGATTATGTTAGTTTTTAAATGTGTTTTGAAAGACTAGGTTTATGGGGTTTTATGTTATAATAATTGGAAGTTTTATATGTCTTTGCTTGGGGATCTGGAGATTATTATGTATCAAGTTAAAATTGAATGAACGGAAATTAGTTATTGTGAAAGGCGAGGTTTATGTTAATAAATATTTAATAGTCTTGAGTCATGTTACCAAGTGTTTTGCATGCTTAGTGGAGTGTCTACTGTATACATGACACACTAAGTCAATCGGTTGCTCCATCCTCTATCTATTCAATCATTTTTGTTTACTCTTCAACGCAATTTTGTTATCTGTAGTTGATGTTTTTTTTTTGCTATATGTAGTTGATGTTTTTTTTTCTATTTTCATCAGGCCTAAAAACTTAAACCCTCGGTTTGAGCTTTTCTCCATGAATGTTCATGTTCCACATTGTGCTTTTAAGAATCAATATCATTATGTCCCGTGCTTTTAGTTAAAGATGATCTCGCATGGTGACGTAAATTTATTTGTTTAGGAGTTCTTAATGTTTGGGATTTGATTATGTACATGGGAAATAAGTTGTTTGTTTAGAAATCATTAAGAAGATAAACAACTTAAATAAGTAATACTAAACACTCTTAAAAACTAGAATTGCTTCTTTCTATAGTCAAAAAACCACTTCATGGTTTATTTTATTTCTTTAAGCGGCCTTTATATTTCAAAGAACCTAGGAAGTGAAAACAATTATGATACGATATTAAAAGGATTGTTATATCAGTCGATCCAACTAAACGAGCGTTTTCTATATATGTCTGCTTCCTAGTGTATGTGTAGAACTTGATGTCACTGAGAATAATATATTTCTTTGAACCTTTTGTGTTAAACAAATTATTGAGGTCCCTATAACACATTTTGGTACATAATTTTTGAAATTATATTACGAAAACTTAAAAAGAGAATATTTAAACTTGGAAAAGTAACGAGAATCATGCATAGTATATGAAATGACACACAAAACAAGATTACATGCAATCCTCTATTATGGTTTCCGACAATAAATTACACAAAGAAAATTGGCATGAAAACGTATACGCAAATGGTAAACAAACATAAAAGAGATGTTAAAAAATATTAAATGAGCAATTAAAAGAAAAGTATTAAATATCTAAAATACCCATATTATTTAAGTGATAAATATTACATTTTTAACCCTTTTTATCCTTTCTATCCTAACACCCTTTTCATTTGAACCAATCTCTTATTATATAACATTTATTTATATCACTAATATTTTCTAAAATTTATCAGACCAATCTCAACTTCCTAACAAATAATAACTAGCATTATACTTGTGCGATGCATTGGACATTTTTATATCATATAATTTAACATTTACGTAACACACGAATAAAACAACTATATAACATCACTCAAACACTAAAGAAAATAAAAAATAAAATAGTATCACATTAATATAATTAAGACGTTACCGAAAAGACTTAATTGAATATAATTAATGTATAAAATAACATTTAATGTAAGATTGAACAATTCTTTATAAATAACATCGGGTCAAACCCGGACCAGGCAGGCCAAAACCAGATCCGACCCGACCGAAGACCGAGATCACCAATCCATAAGGACCGAGACCGGGACCGATGGCCACTTATGTGACTCCTGGTTCTGAAATACGCTAGACTTGGCTAGTTATGTGACTCTTGGTTACGAAATATGCTAGACTCGTGGTTCAGAAATTCGTTTATGTCATAAAGTCGTGTTCTATTTCAACTGTCAAGTATAAGAAACTAAATTTCATATGAGGGTAATGAAAACGTTACATTTAATATAGAGCGCTAAAAACGTCACATTCATTGAGCCGATGTGGTGAACTCGTGATTAACATTTCATACAATGAAATCCCATTTAATTTGAAAACTACATTTCATATTGTGTTACGGGCTTAAGCCCAAGTAATCCTGAGCCCGACCCATTAGTTAAACCTATGCGTCCCAAATTAGGAGCTTAAGTATATACCCATTCTCCATACAAGGAGAAGGGTTGGTTGTCATTTTTATTTTCTCATAGTGCAAGGATAATCCACCACCTTCTATTTTCTCTCTACTTTTCTCTCTAAACCCTCTCCTCTCCTCTTTTCTATCTCTTTACTTTCGTATCTCCCCCTCTTTATATATTCTTGGTTTCGTACGATGTTCGTATGTGTTAGGATTAAGTATTTTAATGACCAACAACTTCCGTTCAAGATTCAAAGAGAAAACAAAGCAAGGCCTATATTCAATAGCAATCTCTTCAAGCAACTTTCATCACATGAGGTACAATTTCTTGATTGCAATTTCACAAATGTAGAAATAAAAGAAGCAATTTGGGAAAGCGGGAATGACAATGCCCCAGGGCCCGATGGGTTCACTTTCAAATTTTTCAAAAACATTAGGACATTCTTGAAAATGACGTTTTTTCTTTTGTCAAAGAATTTGAATCTTCTTCACACATCCCTATCAGGTGTAATTCTTCTTTTATCACTTTAATTCCTAAATTGAAGACCCTTTGCTTCTTGGAGACTATAAACCTATAGTTTAATCAGGTACCAATACAAATTATTGCAAAGGTCCTTGTTAATCGTCTCTCCAAGGTCTTAGCATTGGTAGTAAGTGATATTCAAATGGCTTTTATCAAAGGACGCCAAATCATTGATGGACCACTCATTATTAATGAAATAATTGCTTGGGCAAAAAACATAAGAAACGCATCATGTTTTTTAAGTGGATTTTGAGAAAGTGTTTGACTCTTTGTCTTGGCCTTTCTTACTCTCAATTATAGAGCAAGTTGGGTTTGGTAGGAAATGGATTATATGGATTCGATCGTGTCTCGATTCGGCATTTGCTTCGGTTCCATTTAATGGTTCATCAACTAAGGAATTTAAACTTGTAAGAGGCCTTCGCCAAGGAGACCCCCTATCTCCCTTTCTTTTTATTCTTGCATTGGAAGCTCTTAATGTGGAAATTTTAGAAGCCACTGATAATAACATTTTTAAAGCCATTATTGTGGGGAAAGATAAGGTTCAAGTTCCACACCTCCAATTCACAGGCGATGGACTCATTTTGGTTGAGTGGTCACTTTCAGATGCTAAAAACCTCTCCTAAATCCTCACTTGCTTCCACCTTGCATCCGGTGTAAAAGTGAAGTCTAAGAAAAGTAAACTATTTAGAATTGGGTTATCCAACATCGAATTAAATGTCGGTGCCTCAGCGCTTGGTTGTCTCTCTTATGAATTTCCTTGCTCTTACTTGGGTCTTCTCATTGGTGCTCAAATGTCAAGGTGTATTAATTGGAATCCCTTACTCGATAGGTTTCAAAAAAGGCTTTCTAAATTGAAGGGTAACACTCTTTCTATTGGTGGCCGCCTCACTATAATTAAATCCGTCCTTGGTAGTGATAACATCAAATATTTAATACTTTTAAAGGAGTAACAACAACAAAAACCGCATTCAAAAGGAAAACTAGGGCGTAGCTTATACCTTTAGCTAAGATGTAGTTAGTCATTCACCCCTATATATAACAACCTTCATCACATTCACCTGAAGAGCAATGATATCATTAAACTATGGCATCATTGCTCTCGTGGGGAAAAAGATTGGGGTACATGTTTTTACTGAAAAAGTGGAAGCCGATATTTGAATGTACGTGAAAATTCTTACCTCCCGGTTTATGTGACACTCCGTAAATTTCCAGGTCAATATTTTACCTTTTACGTTCCTTATTTTGACTTTTATAAGTTACGTGTTAATTTGACCTAAGACCGGGAAGTTGTCCACCGTAAAACTAAAAACCAAACGTTATCGGATGTGTTTCGACTTCAGACTAAGTTTAGTCTACTCATATTATACTTATTTTAATTGTTCTAAAGCGTTACATAGGTTATGTACCCTTACGTTTAATTCTTTTACGTTCTTCGTGTGCGTTTTGCGTTTTTATCATATTACGTCCAACGGAACCACGGAAACTCACCACCTTTGCATGTAAACTCTAAATATCTACTATTAGTATTATTAATGCCAAAAATGTCAAAATAACCTCCCCCTCCTCCTCCAGTTTTTGGTTACATACTAAATTAAAGATTGAAGCATCTTTTTTTGAAATTTAAGGACATGTGCTAGTGTAAGCAGATGAAAATGACCTTTCATAAGGTCATTTTCTCCTCATGATATCTTGTAAACCACAACCATGTGTTACTTACATTCTTGTAAGACTTGGATCCTATGTTTACCATTTTACCTTGTACAAAGCTTAACCAAATCATGCAAACATGAAATTGGCTCATTCTTTTCTTTCTTCTTGTCTTGGAACCGAACCCCTACACACACACTTTTAGTGTATGTTGCTCACATGGTCACTACAAAACAACAACCCTTAGCCCTTGGTTCCCCTATAAATACATCTCATATTCATTCTTATGGTTTCATTGTTTCCTTGCAACTAGAAAAAAAATCTCCATCTCTTTCTTTCTCTTTCTTGACTCACAGCAAGAAACATAACCCAAAAGGGGTTTCACATCTTTGATTTTCTTCTTGTTACAAGTATTCGAGACTTATATTTAGGGTTATCTAATGTGTCTTCAAGTGTTACTTCATTCATTTCAAGGGTTAATTAAGGTTCATAAAACTATGGTTTCTATATTTTTTTGGGGGCGGGGGTTTCAAGAGTTCAAGCCTCCTAACCAAGTTCTTGTTTTATTATCTTGTTCATCTTATTTGTAAGCCTATTCTTGAACTCTATTTTTCACCTCTTATTTATTTATGCTTCTTGTTAATAGATCTATAGAATCCATGTGTTTGTGTTGTTTTTATGAAACTAAGTAAATGGGTTTTGAAAGATTTTTGAATAAATGGTAGTCTTATGCTTAAAATATGGTTTGTATGGTTTGAAAAATATGGATTATGGTATTAAAAAGATGTTGGAGATGGGATTAGGTTAGTGGTTTTGTTGTATATCAAGTAGATGAATGGGAGTAGGATAATTATGAGATATTGTGAAGTTGTGGTGATGTTAGCTATTGATTTTGGCTAATTTTGCATTCTGTCCGAATTTGGTAAAGGGGTTTACGGCGACTTAAAAATATTTTAACAAGCGTAAACCTTAATATTATGATAGTAGATGTCGGCACGCAACTTTTAATATAAAGAACATAAAAATCGGATGTATAACGAAGGAGATATGGTCATTTTAAGGTTGACGAAACTTAATGTTTTTCCCAGCTATGTTTTACATTCTGATCCGATTTTAAAACGAGGTTTCGACCCCTTTCAGGGCCGAACCGGCTAAAGCATATAAAACGAAAGTTGTCCGAAATGAAATTTTACAAAACATAGCGATTTTTCGTTAAGCTTGAAAGTCAAAACCGAGGGAATTAAACTATGATTTAGTTGAGTCGTTTTAAAGACACTATATTATAACTTTGAGCTGACTGAATATTAAAAAGAGCGTTTCGAGCGTTTTTGAGTCCGTTTGAGCTTTGAAAACCGTAGCGAATGCTATTGTAACACTAATATAGTATTATGACGCGTTATAAACTTTCTAAAATTAATATTTCAAAAAGGTTGGGTATTACTAAATATAGTAACTTTTATTTACAGAATATTCACTAGCGAGATGAAAGTGGAAGTAGGCGTATAAGTTCCCTTAGTGCGTTTAGGGTTAATGGACTTAACTAAAATTAGGGGAGGTATTAACGTCCCGGATTCTAAAACTTTCCAAAAATAAAAAGTTTTCAAAAATAGAAATTTTTTGCCTAAGCGTCAGGAACTTAAGTAAATGTCGTTTACCTTCGTAAAGATACGATATTGTTAATTAAACTAAGACACAACACATATAGATGCTATTTAATCTTTAAAGACGATTTATGCGTCATTTCATTTTATATTCCTTTTACCTAAAAGTGCGTCGTTTAATTAGGTCGCAGTTAGGATAGTGCTCGTGTTTCATACGTTGATTATTATGTTCATCATTTCGTTGATTACCGTTCATTCACTGTGTGCTTGATGTGAGTTCATAGCCCCACGTTTTACTGTTTTAATTTTTCTTTTCAACTTTGGGGTGAGAAACATTGCTTTTTAACTTTGGACACAAGTACGTTATTGAAACTTTTACTTATTTACGTGTTTGCCTAAGTACCGATCGTTCACTAAATGCCACTATCATGAACCTTTAATCTCTTGACTGACCGTACTTACGTGGTCGGGTACTTGACGGACTGTATAAGCCGACGGATGTACAACATGTGAAATCTCTAGGTGTTTTCAACTAGATACCTATGTGGCTACTTTACTTAGCATTTTTATGCTACCTTACTTATTAGCTTCGGTGTCATGAGCATAGAGAAAACATAAATACTTTTGTGAAGTTATATGTGTTACAACAGTCACACGTTACTAAATCGTGTGGTCCATACTTATGATTTATCTAAACCTATAAATTCACCAACATTATTGTTGACGTTTTAAGCATGTTTTCTCAGGTGCTTAGCTGTGGAATAATTTGATGTGCTATGTGGTATTTCGTGCATGGGCCGGTCTTTCAAGAGCTACTTTATCAGTTAAATACCGTTGACTATTTTCAAAACATTGTTAAGCTTGCGCATCTTTCTTTTGAACCATTTGAATTAATTTAAAGACTAAGTTTCTTTTTGATGATATCACAAATCAAGACCTAGATGAGTTTCAAAGAAAGAACTAGAGAGAGAGAGAAATGGATGGCACTTATAGAGAGAGAGGGTAAAATAACATAGAAAAGGTGTTCTTACAAATGACCAACACCCTCTCCATGGGATGGAGAGGGCTTATATAGTACCTAAGAGGGCCGGCTAAGCCTTGGTATACCTTGGACTTGGACCGGTTAGCTTACGTTTAACCGAACGTTTAACTACGAGCTACGGGATACTATTTTGGTAGTGACCGAGTCTTCTCTCAATTCCTAACAACCTCCTCCTAAATAAGGTCACTCCAAATTACAATTAAGTAACTAGGGTTCTAGAGTCTAAACATGCATACACACCAACAAGAAGCAATATAATTAAGATTTACATATCAATTCACATGCAATCATAAGCAAACACTCATGAGATCTAGCCTAGCATGTTCAAGACAGAGGAATCACAAATATCAATCAAACAATAAGACATATTGAAAGATAAAAGATAAAAGAACTTCACTATATTGAATCAAGCAATTGGGAATGATATAGAAGGGTTGAGAAACACTAAAATACTCCCAAAATCTACTACAAGTCGACCTCCCACAAGTTTGTATATATAGACTTCAGACCGCGATGGCATCACAAATAATCCAGATGTCGTCGCCACGCTAGGGTTTCTAAGGCTACTCTTATTACAGTTGATCCATACGGCGTCACATCTTTTCCAAACACCGTCTCCACTCTCTGGTCTTGACTCTTCAATCCGTCTTCAAGCCAAATTGCCATCTTATCCGATTTTTCAAAAATTAAGCTCAAGTCACATATATTTCCTCCAAACGTCTTCCAAATGCTAAAAATACAAAAAGGAATGATTAAGCGCATATCTCAGACATAATTGTATGATTATAAAGGTAAAATGACCCCAAAAAAGTGTATAAAATTACACCTCATTAGATACAAATCGGTCATCTCTATTATTTACTACGATGGGTAATACAACGAATCAAAACTGTTTTTATAAAAATAAATTTTTGCCGTTTTTAAAAATCATTTGTGTTCTAGTGATCTATGTTAGTTTAACAAAGTTAAATGAGTACTCAATTCAGTGGTAATGTCAACTTGCACTTTGGCATCCCACTAAAGATGATGTTGTTTCAAATTCTCAATTAAATCATAGGCATCTTGAAGAGTCTTATGCATGAGATTACCACCGACAGCCACCATGAGTTTGTCTCAATCAATCATTGTTATTCCATGATAAAACGTTAAGATTTGATCAATAAGCAAAATTCTATGACCAGGACATTTCTATAAACATAATTTGAATCTTTCCTAAGCTTTAAATACTTATTCATCAGGCAATTACTAAAAATTCAAGATGTCTTTCCTAAACTAAAACGATTTAGACTGAGGGTAGTATTTTGAAAGAAACTTGGAGACCAACTCTTCCCAATTATGAATAGAATGTGTTTAAGACGATAAAACCAAATTTCAGTATCATGCGTTAAAAAGAATGAAAAAAGATTTAGATTGATTCTATCTTGAGAAAATCCATTTTTCTTGATGAATTGGGTGAAAGATAGATACTTGTCTAAGTGCTCGTTTTCATCTCTATATTTGAAACAATCCGTATTTTTGATCAATGTACGACGCTATTAAATTCACTATTTATTTTTTTTCTCGTACGCGTTTGCTTTTAATTTTAATCAATACGTTAAATCGCGCAAACTAAAAATCACCAATCAACGTAAGCGGGAACCAAACAAATTAAAGTTTACGTCAAACAATCATTATATTATTATTACTAAAGTAATAATTTACTTATTATGTTTTATTTTTATCGGTTACCTAAAACGTTACGTTTCGCCATAAATTACGTTTAGGTATTCCCGAAACCACCAAAATATTTCTACACTTCACCAAATACCCAGGTTTATACCCAATACCCAAAGTTTATAAAACTTTACCCATATGTATATATATGGACGTCCCATATATATAGGGAGCAACCAAGACATTTAAATTCAAGTCTTACACTTTAATAAAAGAAAATACAAGATATACTTTCAATTATAATGCAAGTATTACTTCCATTTCTCTTCAAAGTATTTAGCCAACACATTCCCTCATTTCTATGGGATAATGTCCATTCTAGGGAACCAAATAACACAAGTATTAATGAGCTAGCAATGTACATCTAGAGTTAGTAAAGACTAAATTAGTCATCCTCATTTTACTCACCCTTGTTTTCCTCTCTTTGTTTCCAATGACCAAGGACCACCACCTTTGAAAGTCTTGGTTTTGATTCTAGCTCTTTGACTACCTTTAATATATATATATATATATATATATATATATATATAAGAGATAACATACACACTTTTATATCACTTAAGAAAACCAACAAACTTAATTTTTTTGTCTCCCTTAAAGGCCACGGCTCAAAACCAAGCACCACAACCAACCCATACAAATTTTTCTACTACTTATACAAGCATACACACATCATATCTAAGACCTACTAAGATGGTTTGAAGTTTTGGTTAAGCCTTTACATGTGTTAAGCAAGAAAAATGGAAGATTAGGGTTTAGGGTTTCAAGATCTTGCAAGGTAGGGTTTATAATCTAAACAATGGTTTAGATTGTGTTGGTTATCATATTACATCACTCTAAGGTTATCTAAAACCCTTTATGTCTTTACATTTATCATTTTATGCATATATGAGTTCTATATAGTTAATCACCATTTATGATACTTTAGACATGTAAAATTCATTTGTATGCATGGTTTTGTATATTTTGACACATGTTATATGGATGTTAATATCATGTTAAAATGGATGTATAAGTGATGTACAAGTTTGGTTTAATTATAAAAAGTTTAGGTGTAAACAAGTTAATTAAAAGTTACTTAAGGAAAGTTTATGATTTCATGTGATGTTAAGGACTTGTTGATCTTGATGATCTTGGACAAAATATAGACAAATGGGCTATATAATATATGAGACTTATAATATAAAGGGTAATGAAGGACTTGTGGTAACTTATGTAGTTAAAAAGTATATAAAAACAAAGTTATATAAATAAACTCAAAAAGATATATAGGGGGTTGTTTTGGTCCGAACTTTTAGGCATGGATTTTATGTTTTATAAAAATACTACATATTACAAGGATCGTAAGCATATAAAGAACTCGAAAAACTAATTTATAACGAAGGAGATACGCTAATAATAAGTTTACAATAATTAATACTTTTATAAAAATAATTTTATAAAAAGTTACTGTTCATCAGGAACATTTATTTTGGAAAAACATCATAAATAAATAGAACTTTTAATTATGAGAACGTGCTCGAAAGAATCACTAAAAATGGAGCTATAACGAATAAGATACGACGTTTACGGGTTTTACGATAACTAAAACTATAAAAATAACTTTATAACTGGTATGAACAGTAAAAAGTACTATTCACCAGCAGGTCAAAAATATGAAAATGTAAAATTTTGATAACTCGTCTTAATACGAAAGCATGGACGTACGAAACGTAAGAAACGTTTTAACTTTATGAATACGATTTCACAAACGCAATTAGATGGTGATGTAGGTATATAGGATTATATATGGTTGTTGTTAATCAAAGTGTTTAGTACTAATACGGCCTAAATTTAATTAGGTTGCAATCGGCGTTTATCTGATGCATTTTCTAAGTGTGATATACTTTGTTGATTTCCAATTACTCGAGGTGAGTTCATAGCCCCCTTTTTACTACTTGATTTTTTTACAAAATCTACGGGGTGAGATTACGTTGCTTGTTTTACTATTGGACACAAGTGTTTTCAAAGTGTTTACAAAGTGTATGCTATCCAGATTTATTGCCTGATTATTAATGCCTAAGTTACCGTATTGCAGTGAAGTCCCTATTTATCATGAACCGTTAATTACTATTTTAGTAAGCGCGAGTGTTGTGGATAGATCTATCGGGACTGACAATCCCCACCTTACTTGGGTCACTAGTTTGATCATGGTGCATTTAACATTGAGAAGACAGTTAGGTTGTTGGCAAGCATCCTATATTCCGATTAGGGCACAAATCTAGTTAAGGCTTCGGGGTCATGAGCTTAGTGCAATAATACAAAGTGTTGGACTACTTAATTTGTTTCAGAGTCTACTATTACAAAAATCTTTTGGTGCACCTTTTTACCGGCAAACCTATGATTTCACTCAACCTTTGTGTTGACTTTTAGCATGTAATTTCAGGTCCTAGGTTATGAAGATTGGACGGGAGCCGTGACGAATATCAATAAAGATGGATTCTGTGTTTATCTATATTTAATGCAAACTTCTATCTTTTATAAAAACTTATGTCGTCTTTTGAAGTATGAAACTTTTGTTTAATTAAAAATGTATGTGAAATGTTTATGACTTTTCAAACATATGGGACCTAATGTATAAACTCTGATATTTTGCTATGGCATCAAATGAAATCTTATTATAAACGTTCATTTATGGTCGTTTCCTATATCTTGATTGTTGTACTTTGACGTAGCACCCCATTATTACCATTCCGCTGCTACCAGATTTTGGGGGTGTTACAGATTGGTATCAGAGCCAAGGTTATAGGGAACTGGGTCATTTTCAAAACCTAGTCTATAACCAAAAATTTTAAAGACTTTCTTTCCTTTCATTTTCAAATACAGAATCCTTCATCGCTTACCCGATATCTGCGCGCGTATTCCTCGATCCTTACTTACTTTTCCGATTGTCATTATTGTATTATATAGTTTATATATAATACTTGGTTTAATTTCGATCCCTTACGGGTTATAATAATAATTATGCATATGTATATATAATATATATATATATATATTATTATATATATATATTTATATACTATTATATATATATATACGGCATCGTCGCTACGGGGTATACCATATATATATATTATATATATATATATATAGATCTTTATATATTTATATTTATTTCAATACTCGCTACTCGCGATAAGATTAACTTTTATAAGGAATCGATGCTATATTAATAAAAATCTTCCTGAAATTTGATGAGTTTAATTTGTATATGTTTTTAGATATATATTTGACGTTTCTAATTTATGTATATTTTCTTTCTCTGTAGTGTCTGGACGTACAATTGTTGCTGGGATTTTTCAAATTTTTTTAGGTTTTTTTTTTGATTTTTTTTTTTCCTTTCGCTGCTGAGCCTGTGCCAGGACTTGCCGAGGCACCCGACAACCAAAATGGGTGGATTGAGTGGGACGTGCCACTAGGAGGTGAGATGGATGAGCCGATGGAGAATCCAGGGTTTGACGACGAGGAGGAGTTAAATGAGTTCATGGATGATGATCAGGATGTTGGAGATGAGGCAATTTGAGGAGTGGTTGATGGCCCCAGTTAGAGATGCAAATCATAACCGGTTTTTTTTAAAAACAGTCCAAAAAATCGGAACCGGTTTTTTTTAACCGAACCGGTTAGACCGGTTTTCGGGTTTAATAAGCGACCGGTTTTTTACCGGTTCTAAACCCGATTTTATCCGGTTTTTTAAAATAAACGGTTTTAACCGGTTTTTTTTTATTTTTTATATCCGTTATAAAAAAACGGTTTTAACCGGTTAAAAAAACCGGTCAACAAAGTCGGTCAACTAGCCGTTATAAAAAAACCGGTTTTAACCGGTTTAAAAAAAAAAAAACCGAACGGTCATATAGCCATGCCGAAGCTCGAAATGTATTAGTATTTATATATTTTTAGTTGTATAATTGTATTGTTTAAATAAAAGTTATGGTTGTATTTTTTTAGTATGTTTCCGGTGCAAATAAAAAGTTATGATTGTATTTGTTTAGTATGTTTCCGGATTGTTTAATTTTAAGTTTGATAATTACTAGTTTATTAAATAAATGTTCGAAGTTTTTAAATTCCGGAAAAAACAGCACACGGTATTAAAAACCGATTCGACATTTATACCGAAAAAAAACCGAACCGGTAAAAAACCGATTCCGAAAATTTATAACCGAAAAAAACCGATTCCGAACATTTATAACCGAAAAAAACCGATTTCGGAAAAACCGAAACCGGTTATTAGAAAAACCGGTTTTTTTAAAACCGGTTTTCTAAAAACCGGAAACCGGTTTTAACCGATTTTTTTGCACCTCTAGCCCCAGTGATGCCCCTAAGAGCTACTGTGACTAGCACCTACGAGGTTGGAGGTCCATCTACAGCTACACCCGTGGGACACCCTCTTACTACTATGACATCTGAAGTTGCTACGCAACCTCAGGTGATTGATGACTTATGTGATAGGATGAGCAATTTGGAGTTTAGGCACGGATACATAAAAGGGTTTTGAGACCTCCTCGTCCAAACCCTTTCCAATAAAAAAAGGTCTTAGAAACTGGATTAGGCCCATCCAAAAATATCTAGACCTGTTATGAGGAAGAAACCCGGTTTTGATCCAAACAATTAATGGAGACCGGCTTTAAATTACATAACCGGCCCCATTTAAGCCTATTGTGGACCGGTTTATTAAAAAATATTTTAACCCGGTCTTCTACCCCCAAAATATTTTATCTTTTTCACAGATCATCACTTTAATTCAAATTCAAATCTATTATCAATTTTACTTTTGGAAAAAAAAACCATCTTCTTCTCCTAACCCACTCAAAATTGTTTATTTAAGTTTTAAATGATAGGATAAGCATACGCAACCACACTGATTACATGTTTATTATTTCCTAATGTAAATTTGTTTGTGTATATTCTTATACATTGGTTCAGAACCATCAACACCTCTCGTTGTTTTGTCCACCTCTGGGTTGTTTGTTTTGTGGCTCTTAAATGATCATCACTATGTTTGTATGCAGAGTTGCAATCTTAGTGGCTTTGTGTTGCAATATTAGCTTATGGAGACTTGGGAGTTTTGATTTCCAAGGCTAAAGCGAGGTGCGGGTTGCTGATTGTTTTATTGTATATAGGATGGTTGGGCTGTGAGGTAGTATAACATGGTTTAAACCATTGACTTTAGTATTATATTTTCTATTTTTGTAGCAAAGACAAAATTGCTTTTCAAGTTTAATAGTCATGCACTCATCTGATGCAAGATAAGCATTTTGGTTCAACGTTAAATATAAAATAGAACTCCTTTCTTCTCTTATTTATGACGCCTCTTGCAAACTTGTCCTCTTTGAATCAATGCCGTATATGATGTATTAAGTATGAACTTCTATTTTGTTTGTATACCTATGTTAAGAAATATTAACTTCATTATCGCCTTTTATTGCAGGTCTATTGACTGCAGACACTTTGACTTTGGAAATGAGGCGTCCCCCATTGGGTTGAATGCACATAATTCACTCTAGGGACTATCTAATGATTAAAGTCGATGTAAATTACAATCGATTTTAGATTGTGCTCGACTCAGCTTGCTTATTTACCATTTAAACTTGGGCTATTATTGACTCCAAATTAAGCTTGTTTCAGCAACAAGATGCAGAGGTAAAGGACACAACAGATATTAACAATTTCCCTATTTAATTATCTGTTATTATATTATGTGTGAGTTGGAATTAGATGATAGAAACGGAAGCTTATTAATAGTGAGATGTACATTACTTTGTTATTTGTGGCGACGGTCGAGGTTGCGATTAAACAGACTGCAAAACAAGTTAGGATGTTGAAGCTTGAATGAACAAGTTGTACATAAATTTGTTTTGTGCAAAGATTGTGTCCTTGGCCATTTTCGTCTCGTCGTCTATTGGATCATCTTAACAAGGACTGTGTTTTCAGGACTCATGGGCATTTAAATTATAAGAGATGTTGAAGCTGATGGTTGGGAGCATTCTGATTTCCCCATCATTTGTGAGTCCTAGAGTTAAGAACATGTACGTTTTATGTAGCCTATCGTTAACCTCACATTTCCTTTCTTTTTTCTGATATATGCAGAATTAATATGGAAAAGTTACAGATTCTTGATTTAAGGTTATACTCTTACTAACATACTTATAAATGTATTGATACTCAAGTGTTTATATAGTTGTATTTCTTATTAAAAATGCTTATAGTACTTTTCTAGATGCTACTGACACGCAGGCTTGTAACTGGTTGTTAAAGATTCTGTAGTCGCATGCATTTTTTGTTGGAGCTGGCCGATAAAGATCACCAATTGACAAGATAGCTGGTCTGATCTTCCTAGGCATATACCGCTAATAAAGATAGCTGGCCGATAAATTTTAGGTTTTGGGTTCCAAATCTTGTCGCCTTCGGCAAATCAGGAAGCGAATTTTTTTCTTGCTGAAATGTCCGACAACATTTTATCTTGCAAGTTCTTAAAATGATCATGTTTTTGGTTTTGCATGGTGGAGATTTTTGTGAAGAAAAAGCAAATGGTGGTGGTGGTGGCCGGATATCTGAGAGAAATGCAGAGGTGGTGAAGTTTTGGGAGGAACGGTATTTTTTTTATAGACCCTTGGCCATCTATAATGCACACCTTGGCATACGTTTAGTGATGGTCTTTAAGTGGTGATCAGTGCGTTGCATGCATAAGGGCCATGCCATGCGTTCGTGTAAAAGCCTTGTGTTTTGAATATACACGGTTTATAGATTTAAAATACACAAGCATTTATAGGGTTCGTATTGATAGTTTGAGCATATGTTTGATGTGTTAGTGTACTTTTTAAACTTATCGTTAAGTTTCATGTGTTACCGTGGCAACATCTACTCGTACAAAACTTATATCTAGCTCATCTTTTCAACTTTGTTGATGTGTGGATTTTACGGCTTATTTATCTATTATAGACATTTTATACTTTTCATTAAGTTATTAATCATATGCTTATATTCACGCCACATATTTTTTTTTGGTAACCATGTTTCCGCTCTTTGGGCAGACTAATCTACAAGGTTTGAACCCACCGTCACACAGACTCAAACCAAGTAAAGCTCTCCCTTTTCAGGAAGTTGGCGTAGCCACTTTAGAGTACGCCACACATACTTAAACTATACTTTAGTTGGAAACAATTTCTCATCACAGTTCAAATACTTTTCCACACATTAATTATGGTATTCAACATTTCAACTACTACTACTACTACCAAATTACATCTTGTGAATGTGAATTTATATCTTTTTACACAATTAATTTAACATCTAAAAAGCAAAAAAATGGAATATTTATTAACAAAAAATGAATGTCGAAAGAAACTTAATATGACAACAAATTGAAGTCGTCAAAGCTGTCTAAATGGTATTCAACATCTCAACTACTCCTACCAAGCACTAAAAAGTCTAGTTTGTGTAAAAGCCATGGGTCTTGAATACACAAGCATTAATTTATAGGTATTTTTTATTGATGGTTTGAGCATATGTTTATCTATTATACATTTCGTAAAGGGCGCTACATCATTTTAAGCAGCGAAAAATTATTTCTAGTATCTCTATTAACAAACATGTTTTCAAGAAAAGAGTGGTGTTAGCGTAATAGAAAGTTACTTGATATTTATAGCCCAAGTCTTGAGTTCTAATTTTGGCTAGGGATTTCTTAAATTTATTTGTATATCACACTCACATGAGGTTACATACATTTTATACCTTTCATTAAGTTCTTAATCATATATATACTTAGATTCACATCACACATAGTTAAACAATACTATAGTTAAAACAATTTAGTATTCTTCGATAGAGTTTTGAAAAATAAAGTTAAACATACCAATCAATAGCATAGTCGATATATTAAGTATCTATACTACTTATAAAGAGCGATCACGAAAATTGAATATTCGGCGTAGCAAAATGAATATACTACCTTTGATTGATGGACAAAGGTAGCGACCCTCTGTTACTGAGCGAAGGACTGCATGTTTATTTTTTGTGCCGAATTTACACACAATAAAACCATCTATGGGTTTTAGGTTGTAAGATATTTAACTGTCAAAAAACGGGACACTTATGAATTTTTTCGATATAGTGTTAATTTTGAAAAAAACAACGATTTTTCCCAAATGTATCATAAATGCATCAAGTCCATCGAAATGTGTTTTTAGTCTTATCATTTTAATGAAATCTTCATTTTAATTTACTTTTTAACTCTATTATATTACGATTAAAAAAAATTTGTGCACCCGATCATATTTAGTCATGGCTCTGTCTCCTGACTACACATTCATGAAAGAGTGACCTCATAAACCTACTTATGGTCACAATGACCGTTTTATTGTAAGCAAAATTAATGTGATTACAAGTGAGTATTAGCTCACACAATTAATGGTTTAGACCGTAGACGCATAGGTTATCTGTATGCAGTCTTTCGAGAACCCAAAATTGGCGTAGCTACATGGACAATGTTAAACTCATTTTGATAATGCACCGGATATGGAATGGACGAGTGAAAGATTCATGGTTGATATGAGCGATGGTAATGGTCTAATGTGTTCACCCCGGTGAAATGGGTTTTTGACCCAATATTTCTCCCGCCATGTTAAGAAATTAAATGGCTTACGGCTTTCTCCACCACCAACACCAGCTGCAAATATCTAGCTAGCCACCTATCTAATCTTAAGGTTTGAATTGATGTATCAGTATGGTAGGAGACATGCATTTATGGCCTGAAAGATGTTGTTGGAACATTAACGTGTGAAGGTAATCTTAGATCGAGTGGGACTCGGAAGTAAATGTGAGGTTGGGGAACCAAGTATGAGCATTTCTTTAAGGTGAAATTATATGACTAAATAAAGACATGTCGAAATAAAGTTCATGTATAGAATAAATTTCTTGTTGTTGCTGATGTTATAAGGTCGATTATTTTCACGGTTGTTGTATTTATATATATGGCGTGCAAGATCAACAAAAGTTTGGTGTCAAAATATATAAACAAATTGAGCTATAGTATAGTTTGAATGACAAAAGCTATAAATGAGTAACATACTTTTTTGTTTTGTTCTACTATGAGTAACCTACTTCAAAAAATATTAACATGAGTAACTAACTTTTAAAAAGTCACCAAAATGTGTAACCATTGTTTTTTCTTGTACACTTCAGCTGCCACCTAGGATGTCATATACAGTCAAAGTCAGCATTTTTTTAAAAATTTTTTTGTTATATTTAAATTTTAGTTATAAAATACAATTTTATTTTAAAATAAAGTAAGAAAAAAGTTCTAAACAAAGTATTAATTTTTTTATAAATAAAGTACGAAAAAATTTTAATTAAAATAATTTTTAATTTTTGTTTATTTAAATAAAAATTTATAAATTTAAAAAAAAATTCGTTCTTTATTTAAAATTTTAAATTACTTTAATTAAAGTAATTTTTTTTTTAAAATTAAAAGTTTTCTTGCGTTAATTAAAGTAATTTTTTATTTTTAAATTTTTTCGTACTTTATTTAAAAAAATTCGTACTTTATTTAAAATTTTAAAAAAGTAAATAAAACTTTAAAATTTTTTGTTTTAAATTTTTTTCTTACTTTATACTTAAAAAAAATATTATTTTTAATTAAAAATTAAAAAAACAAAAATAAATTTAAAAAAAATAAAAAAGTTGACTTTAACTGTACACATGGCATCCTAGGTGACAGCTGAAGTGTACAAAAAAACAATAGTTACACATTTTGGTAACATTTTTAAAAGTAGGTTACTCATACTAATACTTTTTGAAGTAGGTTACTCGTAGTAGCACAAAACAAAAAGTATGTTACTCATTTATAGCTTTTGTCCTACTTTTAATATATGGAGTGCAAGATCAACAAAACTTTTATTATGTGTATCATTACAATCAGATTATGACGTGACATTACTTAATTATTTTACTTGGGACGTTTGGCTTAAAAACTCTCATTTGATTTCCTTGTAATGTCTTTTTTCTTCGTTCTAGCACCTTGCTAGTAATAAAATTTCGCCGTTAGAAAAAAAAAAGTCATCTCCTACAACAAACAAGATAGCTACTGTTTCTCCCATTTAAATGGGAGAATCGGGTGTTTGGGTCATCTCAAGTACATGTGGTTAATATATGACGTCTATAATTTAAACGGAACATATTTTTATTAACGGAAAGGAATTAAATAGTGTCACGTCATAATTTTATCGTAATGATACACGCAATAAAATTTAAAAAGATTTTGTGCTTCACTGGAAGATAAAAGATTGCATGTGAAATAGGGAAAACATTGATACACAAAAAGTTAAACTAGTTTGTCAAATTTCAAACTAAAGAAATTTTATAAGCGAAAAATTTCGCAGTACCCATTTGGGTCGAGTGTTATCTTGAAATGACACTGACAATTTTTTTTTTTCAAAATACCCATGTAAATCGCGCCCCCACACCCGCGATCTAC
>BQNB010033724.1:22508-35877 GCA_026074375.1 Tanacetum coccineum | reverse complement strand
AGTGGTAAAACCCTAATACCCTAAACCCACAAACGGGCTTGGGCCTATTTATTCACTAATACAAAGATAAATATGCCTTTGGGCCACAAAGCCTCTCGACTTGCCTGTTGGTTCGCGGGTATGCTTCTCTTTTGATCCGCGGTCTGCCATCGATCGTCTTTCTTGAGAGGGTTTTCTCCAAGTTATTCGACCAAGATTTCTCCGAAGCGGTTAGTTTCCTGTGTTATCTGGTGGTGAATTTGATGTCTGTGGGGTGACGACCCCGGGCTCTACTGTCAGATTTCTGAGTGGGTACCCGTTGGGCTATCTTGGCGCATGGCCTCTTTTCGCGTTGTCCCACCACCTAATTATTTGGTGGTGTGCAGAACTTGTGTGCCCGTGTTTACCAACTACGCCGTCCTCGGGGATGACGTAGTAATCGCGGATGAGAATGTCGCGACCCGTTACAAGGAGTCCCTTGACCTCAAATACTCACATATAACAAAAATAATAATATTGGTGTATTAAGGCTGTTAATCCCGAATAAGCTTTGGGGGAGAGAGAGATAGACCAAAATACTCACTTACATATAACAAAAATAATAATACTGGTGTATTAAGGCTGTTAATCCCGAATAAGCTTTGGGGGTACTAATACTCAAAGTGCAAGGACCCCAAGACTAGAAACATAAAACTAACATATCATAAAACACTAAATAAGACTTACTTTCATTATTTTCGTCCATGTTTTGGTTTTGGTTTTGGTTTTGGTTTCGCTTTCGATTTGTTCTTGTTTTTAAGGCCACCGGTTTTTGGCTTCAGTGATGGTTTTTCTTCTTGTTGAATCATATTCTCTATGGACTCAAAAAACTCATTATAGTGTTTAAAAAGAAGGCGACCATCAACATGATCAAACCTTTGGTCAAGTTCGTCTTTTGTATATTGAGTGGTTAACTCCATAAATGTCAAGACTTTAACATTTCTACTGTGTTGTTTAAAAGCCTGTAATTCTTCTTCTTCTTCTTCTTCCTCTATTTCTTTATCATCATCATCATCATCATCATCTCTTAGTCCAAGAAATTCCTTAAATTGTTGGAGTTTGGGTTTGTTGGTTGCTAAATATTCTTTAAGTTGTTGAATAACATCTTTCTTGGACACACCAGTAGAAGAAACTGTTTCATTCAAACCCATTCTCACAATATCTTCAATTGATTCAAAATCAAATATATTATTCGTTGCGGGTTCATCACACTCTTTAATCCCTTCCTCATAAATTTCAATGCATAATTCTGCCATTTTTTGAACCTCTTCTAAAGGAATTTTTAACGCCCGTGAGATAGATTTCAGGCTTTGCTTATTTTCCATTCTGACTGCAACATCTTTAAGTTGCTTTGACATTTTGGGGTTTAAAACAGCCGCTAACACTGATTTTTGTTCCTGGCAAAGGTACAGGAAACAACAAAACAAATCAACAATGTAAAGCTTATTTATGGGCTTTATGAGCTTATATCTTTTCAGCTTATGTTTCATAAGCCACATTTTTCTGGTTTATGTTTTCAGCTTATTTTTTTAAGCTTATTTTTCAGTTTATTATGTCATACTAACAAACTTATAGTTCACAAATTTCAAAAAAACATATAAGCTAAAAAACAGATAAGCCCATAAATAAGCTTAAACAAAATTTACAAAAAAAGAACTCTCAACATAATAAGTTTCTTAGACTAACACGCAAGTATAATTCGAAAATACATATAAACAATAAATAAAGAAAATGGTTATATTGAATACCTTGTGCTGTAAAATTCAAGGAAAGAAAAGAAAAGAGGACGGCTCCAAAACCCTAATTCCCTGTACTTTTCTCCTCCTTTATCTTTTATACCGTGATTCTTCTAAAGGGGAAATGTAACACGTGTTATTTTTTTTATATATTTCTACTAGGCAGGGTTTTAACCAATGTTATAAAAATAGCGTGAGGAGGCGTGACGTGCAAGCATCACGCTTTAAAAGCCATGACGAGTTATGGCGTCTTTTAAAGTGTTACTTAAAACGACACAAAATATAAAAATATTTATAAATTTATATTATATTTTAAATATATTGAGTTTAGAAAAAGTGTCATTCATAAAGAATTAAAGTAAATAAACTATCTTTTCATTAATATTTTTCATTTATATGGGTTTAGAGTCATGTCTTGTAATGCATATATGAAGCTACAATCGTATCTAAAACGGATGTCAAGCGGTACAAAACAAACGTGAATGAGTTAAGTTTCATGCTATCTAGAATCTGACTTACAAGTTTTTAATTAATTTGATTCTATTATGAGGATGAAGACATCATTCATCGATTAACGACTATGTATTGTGATTCATCTTTGCCCTATCTGATCTTGCTGCTATTAATTGTGAGGAGTGTAGGCCTGCGATTTTACCGCTCCCTATTCGTTCTGTGAGCAATTGATTTACCGGAGATTGGATTGGATCTTTGATTGGTATCTATATACATCTTTTTTAATTGATTCGACTTATTCTTTAGATTAATTCGATTGCACTTTAGGGTTCTTATTGGTCCAGATCCCCTTTCTTTGTAGTTTTTTTCTCTTTCGGTTGAGATCTCCCTTCAATCCAAATTGTCCATTTTTTTCTGTGGCGGCGATGGTGTCTTATAATCGTTCTTATGTGGATTCTACCAGGTCGATATCCAAATCGATCTTTGTGACTAATTTTCCTGATGTTACATCGGCTAAAGAATTATGGAGGGTTTGCCAAACTTACGGGACTGTCATCGACGTGTTCATTCCTAATCGTCTTTCTAGAGCTGGTAAACGTTTCGCGTTTGTTCGGTTTATTAGGGTGGAAAATGTTGACATATTAGTGGGGAATCTTTGTACTTTATGGATCGGTCGCATGCATTTGCAAGCTAATGTAGCCCGTTTTAAGCGTCCGTCTGTTGCCTCTCCTCGTGATCATACTATTGCTGTTAGGGACCCTCGCCCCCTGCAATCCAAGTCATCTGGTTCGGCATCTTTTGTTTCTGTGTTGCAAGGTAATGGGCGTCCTTCACCTTATATTTCTCCTTTGCCTGCTATGGTGCTCGATGATGCTTGTTTGATGGAACGTGACCTGGAGAATTTTGTTATGGGTGAATTGAAGTCGTTTTCCTCAATCCTAAATATTCGTGTTCTCTTACAGAAAGAAGGTTTCCAGATAGTAAGTCTGTCTTATTTAGGTGGTTTGTGGGTTATGTTCGAGCTGAAATCTAAGGTGTCTAAAGAGAAGCTTTTGGATCATGTGGGAGTTTCATCATGGTTTCACCAGATATGTTCGACGCAGCTTGATTTTGTGGCTAAAGAAAGGATTGTGTGGATTGATATCGAAGGGGTTCCTCTTCATGCTTGGTCACGAGCTACATTTACTAAAATTTGTTCTAGGTGGGGTAAAGTAATGGAATTAGAAGAGAATAAGGTTGATTTTTTTGCTCGCAAACGTATTTGTATAAAAACTAAAACGGAGGATAATATCTTGGAGAAATTTAAGGTTGTCCTCAGAGGTAAGGTTTTTATGATTCGAGTCAAAGAGTTGTTTGTATGGTCTCTGGTTTTTAAAGAAGTTAATGACGAGGGTTATTGCTCAGATGTGGAGTCTTTGAAAGAAGGTGAATCAGTCAAGGGAGAGCCGAGGCAGTTTGGCAAGCAGGATAATGATAGTGACGAAGAAGAGGTCGTGTCTAAGACATGTTTTGGTGATGAAATGGATAAAGTTATAGGAGATACTGATATTGAGCAACCTGTGAACGAATCCAAACTTTCTAGTGACCCGTTTGATATTTATGGACTTCTTCGTAAACAGGGAGCAGATAATATTGATAAGAGAGTCGATAATGATCAATCCCAAGGGGTAGATTCAGCTGCTAAGACAGTTGAGAATGAACATGAGCTTTCCGGGAATGTGGCTGATTCAAGTATCCCTTTTCCACCAGGTTTCACTCCTCCTACTCCTAAGGATGCTTCTATTGAGCAGGAAGTATTTGATAGTGGGGCTGTTAGGTCTCATAACCAATCTGTTTGCTCATGAATTTTAGAGGATACTTACGTGGTTGATTCTGAACTAAGGTCTGATAGAGATGGTATCATTCAATCTCAAAAAAGGGAGGATCCATTTTGGAGCTTCTGGATGACGTTGTTAAAGTAGGACAAGCCATGGGATTTTCTATGGTTGGTTGTGAGAAGGATATTGAAGGTATCATTGGGCGTCATGGAGAGGAAGAGGGTGTCCAATGAATTGTATTTCTCTTAATATCCAAGGCCTAGGTTCCAAGGCCAAAAAAGATTGGATCAGGGAGTTACTAGTTAAATATCGGGTGAATTTCTTGTCTCTTCAAGAAACAAAGGCGTCGACTGTTTCGGATATGGATGTTAAAATGTTTTGGGGTAATTCTTGTTTTGAATATACCTTTAGTGAAGCTCTCGGTCTTTCAGGTGGTATTATTAGTGTGTGGGATCCCTCGGTTTTTCATTTCGAGAATCATACTGTGTCCGATAATTTCATTGCTCTCTATGGTCTATGGAAGCCTACTAAGACTAAACTCTTAGTTATTTCAGTGTATGCTCCTCAAGCTCTTTCTGAGAAAAGGACTTTGTGGAATTTTCTTTCTTTGTTAATTAGTCGATGGGATGGTGAATGTTTAGTTATGGGAGATTTTAACGAGGTTCGTTGTGAGGAAGAACGACTGGGGACTGTGTTTAATGTTCTAGGGGCAAATGCTTTCAATGATTTCATTTTAAATTCTAATCTGCTTGATGTTCGCCTTGATGGATTCTCATTCACTTGGTCTCATCGCTCAGCTTCTAAAATGAGTAAATTAAACCGGTTCTTAATTTTTGATTGTTTTCATTCGAGTTTTCCTCACATGTCGGGAATCTGTTTGGATCGTCATTTGTCAGATCACCGGCCTATATTGTTTCGTGACATGTGCATAGACTATGGAGCTACTCCTTTCAGATTGTTCCATTCTTGGTTTGATTGGGATGGGTTTGATATAATGGTTTCTAGTGTCTGGAGTTCTATGTCGCTCTCTGATAGTAATGGTATGGTTCGGTTCAAGAAGAAGCTTCAACATTTAAAAAAAGAAATCCGCTCGTGGGTTATGGAGCGTAAGAAGCAGAATATGGGTAATATTTATGATATCAAATCCAAACTTCATGAGTTAGATGTGACGATTGATCAAGGGGGAGCTAATGCTGATATTCTGGCTTCTCGGTTGAATTTGATGAAGAATTTACATGATATCAAAGCGTCGGAGGCTCGTGACTATAGGCAGAAAGCTAAGATCCGATGGGCGGTAGAAGGAGACGAAAATTCTAAATTCTTTCACGGTATCGTTAATAAGAAACGGTCCAGCTTATCTATTAGGGGGATCTTGGTTGATGGTGAATGGGTGTCTGATCCGGTTCGTGTTAAGGAGGAATTCCGTTTACATTTTGCTAAAAGGTTCGAAGAGCCGGCAGTTAATCGGAGTAAGATCTCTTTTCAGTTTCCTACTCGCTTAAACTCTGATCAGGCTTTGGATTTGGAGCGCCCGGTTTCTTGTGACGAAATTCGTCAGGCGGTTTGGGGTTGTGGAGAAGATAAGTCTCCGGGTCCCGATGGATTTACGTTTGAGTTCTTTCGTAAATTCTGGGATATTATTGGCCCTGATTTTTGTGTTGCTGTCAAATGGTTTTTTGATCATAGTTCGTTTTCTAGGGGCTGCAATTCTTCGTTCGTTGCTCTTATTCCCAAAAACTCGGATCCGAAATTTGTGACCGATTTTCGTCCTATAAGTTTGATTGGATGTTTATACAAGGTGGTTACTAAAATTCTTGCTTTACGGTTGTTGAAGATTATCTCAGGTTTGATCTCAGATGTTCAAACGGCTTTTGTTCCGGGTAGGCAAATTCTGGATGGTCCCTTCATTATTAATGAATTACTTGCTTGGTGCAAACACTATAAGCATCAAGCTATGGTGTTCAAAGTAGATTTTGCTAAAGCTTACGATTCTATTCGTTGGGATTACTTGATGGATGTTTTAAAGTCTTTCGGGTTTGGGGATAAGTGGTGTGGTTGGATCAAGGGAAGCTTATCGGCAAGTATGGCGTCTGTTCTTGTTAATGGATCTCCTACGGCTGAATTTCAATTTTTCGTTTGAAGCAAGGCAACATTTGGCGCCTTATCTTTATATTTCTTGTTATGAAGTCGTTTACATTTGTCGTTCTCCACGAACTAGATGTGTGCATTTTAAAAAGGATTCAAATTGGTAAGAGTTCACGTTGTCTCACCCTTTTTCTATGCGATGAGCTGTATTTATGGAAAGTGTCCGACGAAATCTTAACGGATCTTACAAGTTTTTGCACATTGTCGTCGCTTTAGCTTCGGCTTGCACATAAAGTATAAAAAAAGTCACTTAATTGCTTGAGTTGAGTCTCGAATGACTCTACGGTAGCAGCTGCCACAACTAGGTTGTGCAATTAAGAAAGCTCCATTCAAGTATCTGGCGTTATGTTTGGTGGGAACATGACTCGAATCGATGCTTGGACGAACCGTGAGTAAGACTAAGGTCTCGTAGTCAAAAAGGAAGTCTAAACACTTTAATCCATAGGCGGGCGGCTCACGTTGTAAAAATCGTACTTGGTTCTTCCTCCTATTTATCTAATGTCTTTATATAAGGTGCCAAAGTCTATTTTGTCATCCATGGAAGCCATATCGAAGAAATTTTTTCTACGGCTTCAAGAAGCTGATAAGAAAATTACAAAGGTTAAATGGAGTAAGAGCTTCTAGCAGCAAAACAATGCGTGTCTTGAGCGTTTTCTAGCCTCTTTCTCTTAATAAGCCCTTCTTATGAGATGGGTTCGGCGTTTTTATTTTTCATGATAACTCGTTGGTGTCGTTTTATTTCCGGTTCATGTCCCTCGTTCATTCGATTCGGTACTTTCGTTATTGAGAACCCTTACTATTGAGGTTAATCGGGGCTGAAGGAGACCATAGGAGTTTATATTCTATCTCACTGATTTAAAACGGTGGAAACTGGTTGTCTACAAATTTTGGTTCGATCCCTGGAATGTTAATGTCATGTGTAACGAGTTACCTCCGCGACTTTTTGCCATTCGAAAAAAGGGATTTTCTTGAACTTAACAAATCGATTAGGTGGCGAGCATTACAGCATTCGTTTTGAACACGTCTTTCGGCGGCCCTAGTGGCGGGAGCGAGTCTGGCTTCAACTTGAGTCGTTATCTGAATTAATTGAAGGTTATTTTGTCTAATTCACGTGACCGTGTTTTATGGGACATGAAAGGTTTCATGGGACTTTACAAATTAAGGAAGTTCGTATATGCTTGAGATTTTTCTCCCCAAAGATGAAGTGGCTACGCGTTGGCTTCCTCATCTTCCGATTAAGCTCAATGTGTTTGCTTGGAGATTATATCTTGATCGTTTGCCGACTAAATCAAATCTGATTCGAAGGGGTATTCAGGTTGGCTCCCCTATATGCCCGAACTGTATTTCTTATGAAGAAGATGTGCCACACAAATTTTTTTCAGTGTCCATTTGGCGATTGAAAGTCTCTCGGCAGTTTGTCGTTGTGGGAAATGTGGTGTGTGTGCCTTGTGCTCTTACTCACTGAGTGGCTTTCTTGTTGTTGTCGATTAAAATGGGTTCAGGATTAAAGTCTATTTGAAGGTGTTTTGATATTGTTTTTTGTGGACGATTTGGATGTACGAAAATTTGGGAGATTTTTTTTGTAAAAAACCTCGAAACAATATGTTTGACAGTCATTGTATAGCGAATCTTTTTTATGGTTTCCTCTAGATGTAAAGTTTTCTTTTTATTGGGATGATTTGTGTAAAAAACCACCCTCTCTTATTTCCTTGTAAGTTTGTGCTAGCTTCTTGCTAGTTTTTTTCTAATAATAGTTGCCGTTCAAAAAAAAAAAAATACTCGTGTACGTATGGAGTTTAGACATTGAATTTTTAATTAAGTGTTAATTTTGCAAACGTTGTTATTTTTCGAATTTGCACATTGATGGTCTTGTCTATCATTACTTCAGGAATTGTGAATGCGAGTTTCTCTTAATTTAAACAATTTTAACAGTTATAATAAATGTTTTCTGCCATATTAAACAAAGAATGATAATCCACATGTTTCCCAATTACATTGTTGTGTGTTATAATAGTTTAGCTATATTTAATATTAAAACATTACGCATGTGATAAACTTATAAAATAGAATAACAATAAGTCATTATTGAACGCATATAGTAAAAAAAAATTTTTTTTTGGGATATTTTTACTTAAACTTATAAAGAGGAAAAACATTGATTGTTCGTATACGTACAACATCGTCATACATAATAATTCGCGCCTTCATTTTGATATTAATAATCTTGTGCATATATATGTTGTAATTTTAAAATATATATATATATTGTATTTTTAAAATATAAAGTCTAAGAGTACAAAGTCTAAGGGGTTATTTGTTTATTTTTTTAAGTTATTAAAAAACATGAAAACTTATAAATTAATACTTAACTCCATATTATTTATTTAAAATTCGACCACTAAAGTTAATTTAATTAGCTTCTACATTTTTAAGCTTTTGTTTTCACAAATTTGACACATAATGTTTTTTTTTTCTTCACAAAATTCTTCAATTAAAATTTTCAATTTTGACTTTTTTAACCAATCAGATCGTACGATTTTAGCCACGTATCAAAATCAAGCGTTCTGATTGATCCAATTTTTTTGCTATAAAAAATAAATTTCATAAAAAACTTTGAAATAATATAATTCTTTTATTATATAAATTTTTTTGCATGATATCTTTGACATTGCTATTTTTTCATTTATCTCTTTTTGTACTTTATAATGTGTGCCTTATCATTTTATATAATTATGATCGTATATCCTGCAATAGGTACACAATCTTTTGTGTTATATACTTCACATTAACAAAAGAAAATCATTAGTCACTTGTAGATCGTAATGGCCGCCTTTTTTTATGATGTAGATGTATAGGAAAAATTGTATTAATTGGCTTATGATTGATTGGGAGATCTTTTTTACAGTTGACTTTTAGGGTAATAGTTAGACTTTAATAAAGTTAAAGGGCCCAGGTCATGTTGAAAACCCAAAAGTTGTAAAAGAAGGCCTATATATCTATTCATTAATCCTGCGGTGCTACATGTAACCTAGCAAACGCGGTGCTCCATAACTTTAAATCTTAGCCGTCGGTCTATTTTACACGCTTAATCTTACATCATTTGTACCCACTTTGACGTCATAATTATGGCTGAATTATCTTTTTTTACCCACTCCAACTACTGCTGAATTTGGTCGGTAACAATTTACGGCACTTAATTTACTTTTGAGTTTACTTTTTGGTGGATTGCGTGACATTAATGTTTTTAGGTTTTAAATCACCAAAATACCAATGAACTTTCTTGTTTTGATACGTGATGTATAAAAACGAGTATATTGGTCCGCGTATCGCTACGGGGTGATGAGTGAGGTTTGAATGTTTGATACATATAAACGTAAATTGAATAGAAGAAAAAACAAAAGAATTTCTTATCAGCTTCTTAGACACTTTAATATCCGCAACATGTTTCCGCCTCCATTTATGCTACTTCATCAAGATCCTTTGAACCGAAGATGGAAATCTGTTTAAGAGGAGTGGGTTAAGCAAAATCTGATTACATCACTAACGGCCGATGGGTTAGGGTCATGGTGTGTTTTACTAAAAATGCAGAACATAAATGTAAAACTTAAATAAATTATATAACAAAAAAATAAGCTGAATATAAGCCGAAATAAACGGGCTTATGAAAGATAAATCGAAAATATATAAGCTAATAAGCGACAACGGGCTTATGAGGTTTAGGGGTCTTTGTTTCGGCTTATATAGCAAGCTTATGAGGTTTTTAACTTATGTTTCATGGGTGAGGTTACCTGGATAGGTGGCGAGTTCTTATCGGTGGAGCTAAGACACCTTTGAGAGATATAGTTGTAGCTCTTGATGAAACGGGCAAGTGATCGAAGCACAAAACATATCCAAAGAAAGCGATAGCTTGTATCAATCAGTCTTCATCCTTGCAAGCTTAGTTTCTTATAGAATTCCACAACCATGGTAAACATAATCATCATTCACGTTTCAACTGAAACAAACTTTAAGAATCAATTAAAAAACTACTTGATTATTACCTCATAAATTTAGAACCCTAAAATCATCACCAATAACAACTTCTATAGTCAGCTTCTTGCACTTGTGTTGTCAACCTGGCGGAATAGTAAATGTATTTCAAACAGGGCATAATTTACCAATTAGCCAATGATGCCGAAATGAGACCACACAGAAAAAGGCAGGTCAGGCTAGTGGTAGAGTATAAGGCGCGGGTTGGTTTGGGTGCGTCATACTTTTCGATCATGCTTATTGCATTATCATTTTTCGGTATAGTCAAATGGTTTAGGACTACATGAAACCAACCTCATATCTAAATGTACGCCTAAGATTTTACGACCGTCACACATGTGGGAATATACAACAGGTTCTACATCCGAGCACACGTGAAAGTACCAAAACCCCAAGCACACTCTCGAAATCATTCCTAGCGCCGAGTAAGAAGCCAACAACGAAACGAATGTAATTTCGCTTACCAAACGGGTGTTGTTGGCTTCTAACATAGACGCTAGGAATGCATGATAGAGTTGAATGTTACCTCTAGTGACCCAGACCTGCAGGTATAAGCTCAAAGGCTACAAAATTCATTTTATCAGGTCGTGAAACCGTTTGGCTCAGGTAAGAGCGTGACGTGGATGTCTATCATGGCTGCATACCTAACAGGTAGCCAAGCCAAGTCATAGACTGCTTATTTTCATCATTGCCATTTACTGATAGCATTTATTTAGTGTTAGACATGTCCAACAATCATTCGTATGTCTGTTTAGGCAAATATGTTACCTGGTGTTTCATACAAGTAGCAAGCGAAGAAATGAAACAATCTTAATGTGACTAACCTCTGTTGTCAACAGACGGTCAACAACCCAATATAAAGGTCCACCGGTCGAAAGCGACTGACCTGTGTTGTCTACGGGCGATATACAACCGGTAAAGGCTCAGACAAATTATGAATCAGAAAACTGGATGCATCTGCTATGGCTGCAAACCTAACAGTTTGACCCTCAAAGATACATATGATTAAAGCCCTAACCAAACCTGTTTAAATTCATCATCGCCGTCGATAGTCAATAGCGCCAATATTTATAGACAACACCATGGCTGCAAACAACGATTGCATTTGTTTAAATACCTTCAGCGTTGCCAAACGAAGTTGTTCGATAACATCAAAAGCAACAATAACAAAGAGACAGGCTAAGCGATGGACTGATATAACAATCACACAGGCCTAAGGAAGCCCAAGTCAATACTTGGAGCCAACAACAATCTCGAACAACTTTGTAAAATATTTCAAGATGAGTTATAATTAATATGACCAGCAAAAGTGTTTTGAGATATAGTGTATCAAACAAAACCGGAAAAAAATTAGAGGGTACCAACAATAGAACATTTAATTTAAAAATGGGGATATTGGAAAAACAGAAAAAAAAAAAAGAGAAATACCCACAAAGTTCACAAAACACAAAATAATCAGATAGAAACAATGCGAGCAACAACAAAGAATTCTGACCTAATGTAACACCCCATAAAAATTTCTAATTTAGTAAGATGATGACTTTTTGTGAATCAGCTGACTTTTATTAATTGCGTTTAACCGGGGAGTTCACCCGCGTGTATCTGAGAATCCTTACCGGATGCTTTCCGGCTTGTTATTTAAATGTAGTCTTTCGACAGATGTCGCGTTTTTATGTTTCGGACAGATGTTCAAATTTTCATATTTTTGTTTTGAGTATTGCGCGTTTTTCAGTTTTCGCGTAAATCGTAATCGATATTTAAGAAATATCATGTACATTGAAAATATCTAGATTCAAAGAATGTTACCTTGCATGTCCTAAAACAAATGAGATCATATTGGTCCCCTTCCCCCTTTGTTCGTCCGCACACAAGCACACACCAACACCCTTCCAAAATTTTAGCAACTTGGTTCCCTAGATATTTTTAGCTCATAGGATCCATTTTGTGCTTATAAGGTTTGAGTCTAGGTTCATTTCATTCACCTCAAACATTTTCTCTCTCAAGAAAAACACACACAACACATTTCTTTCTCTCCCTCTTTCTTTTGCTCGTTTGAAACCAAACACACACACAAACAATTCATATTTTTCTTTTGATCAAGATTTGGAAGCTAGAGTTTATTCGGGGTTGATTCGTATAGTTATTTGAGGGTATTTTAAGTATCATTCGGGTTTTCGTTAGCTTCTAATAACCTCTTAATCCATCATATTTGTAAGTTCATCTTATCTATATATTTTCTTGTACTTTCTTGATCCTTACCATATGAATAAGCTAGTTGTACAAGTATTGTGTTAAAAATCAAAGCTTTAAAATTTATAAAACCTTAAAAGGTTGTGTTTATGTGTCGAAATTTATAAAAAGGAATAAGGGAAAAATGTAGTTGTGTTGTTGTGGTTACTTTGCCAAAAAGAAATATTTTCCAAAAGTGCTTATTATTTATTTTGGCTTATTGATAAGCTCGAATGGCTTATTTGAGCTTATATGCTTGACGAACCAACAAGAAAACCATAGAGGTTTGAACTTTAAGTTTGTCCAAATTTTGTCTTATTTTCTTAGCTTATTTTCATGGATTATTTGATAACTAATAAGGTTTTGAGCTTAACGGGCTTAATAAATAAGCCTTATGCTTGTTTGGTTGGCTTTGGTGGGCCTCGGCCCAACACCAAACCCAAACCGTGAGCAATAAGCTCACAGTATGGCTTATTCGAGTAGCTTATTCATAGCTGTTGGGAATAACTCTTCACATGTTAGTACTTCTAGTTCAAGAACTTAATACTGCTCAAGATATAACTAACAGTACTAACTAGGTTAGTACTGCCAGAAGAAAAGTTAGTACTGCCAGTACTGAACTTAATACTACTAGAAGATTTTGTACTGCTGCATGAAGATTACAACTGTTGAAGAGATAAAAGCGTGTTTTGTGATATGTATGGAATGATTTAATGTATATCTTATATATTTAGAAGATATGTTGATATCTCATAGAAGTTTAGAAGATTTGTAGTTATCTTGTAAAGGACTCCTTGGTGTATAAAAGGAGATCCTGGTTGTAAACACATTATGATAGACACATTCATAGCTTCAAGGTTGTAAACCCTAGTACTAGACAGAGTACTCGTATTATTCATCATAATAATATTGAAGCTTTTTTGTTATATTCATTGTTCATTC